>CAJNJA010012387.1:0-39027 GCA_905231915.1 Symbiodinium necroappetens | reverse complement strand
CCCGGCAGTGGGCACTATATCACCCCCACCACCAAAAAACGACGAATAATGAAACGCCAGAATGGCACTGCAGCCACAATGGCTGATAAGCCCACCAATCCTCGCAGTCACCACTTTGAGGGAAGGGTCAGGGCGGGAGATCAAAGGACCTCCGCTTCCCTGAGCCACAATGGCTATGGAAGGGAGGTGTGATATTGATTCATATAAGAGCTTTGGACCCTACTCCAACCAGCCATGCTGCAAAGCAACTGCATATGAATGCAAATCACTCTAAGCTCCTGGCTGCAGTGCACCGGCTCGTCTTCATTTTCTCTCTGCACTGCAAGCTCCGTACGTCGAGGGCCGATAGTACGTTGGCAGAACAGGGTGCCTTCTTTGAAAGCACCATCGAACGGCCCCGGCAGTGGGCACTATATCACCCCAACGCATCATCTGCCCAACGTAAAAGGGACTCCGACGCCTGGAGGAGCGACATATCACGGAAGAGGTGCCAAGGAAGGCATGGCGTCTCAGCCAGCTGCCATGCTTGGGCCTTGGTCCATGCATCGCTGCACCCTGCTCTGCTCAATCCATCGGATACATTGGACTCGCTGTCCACCCATTCGATCCAGACACGGGCGCCAAGGGTCGCCCACAGAAGGTGTGTGACCGCCACCAAACTGGACATGTCATCAACCGAACTCGATCCACGGACCAAACTAGCGCAAACCGACTGATTATCTATGAACCAAATAATCTCTGCGCCTGCCAGCTTGCGCCTGAACTGCAGCGTAGCTAAAGCCACAACCAAAGCCTCAAGCGGTGCTATCTGCGTAGCACGCTCTGCAAAACTGTCGAGGACAGCCGTCGGAACCCAAGCAGCTCGACCCTCAGTAGGCTCATCTGGGGCAAAGATGACGGAACCCAAACCGGGACTAGACATCTCTGCAGGCTCAAAACTGGCATCTGTATAAACTACACTCGGGGCGACAGGTGCAGAGTGCAGGGGAACAATCCTAGGGGGAACAACCTTAACCAAAGCCTGGATGTACCGCAAGGCCGCCAAGAGAGGCTCTGTAAGCTCGCATTGGCCAACGTCATACTGCCTATCACTTAACGGCCCTTGGCCTCCACGGCCACACCGGCCGAACATGGATGAAGCAGCCCAAACCATCCTCCCGCGAAGCTTCGATGCCTCACTCGGTGAGCACGAGCCAGCGTCGATCATCCGCTGAACATCAGCACAGATGGTCTCCCTCAGACCTGGTTTGATGTCAACCAACATAGCTCTATCGGACAAGGCCCTGGATAGATTCAACAGCACTCCGAGGAAGAGGCGCTGTGTAGCCATGGGTTGTTGTTTGAGTGCATCCAAACGAACGCCCAAACACTGATAGACAGTGTTGACAGCTTCCTGCGCTGAGCCGTGCGCAGAGGCCATGTCTAACACACCGGAATCGTCAAAAAAGTGCGTCACGCAGGCCCCTGCCATCCTGCGCAAGCAAGCAGTGCCTAGACACGGAACTCGATTAAAATTCAAGACCGCGCTGGCCAAACCGAACGGATGTGCCCGCAAAATGGCGTAACGGACCTCCCGAACATCTGGATCCCAAAAGGCTAAGACCAAGCCTGCAGCTTCGGATGGCACGTTTGGGAGTTGTCGGTAGGCCGAAGACATATCCTCCGACCCGAACACAGGCTGGGCCCAATCCAAAGAATCATCGCCGGAACGTGCAAGGAGCTCAATGAAAAATTTTAACGCCGCAGAAACAAAGTCTGGGGAACTTGTGAAAATTGTTTCAGTGGCTACTGCACAGCCATTGTGCCCGCCGCTCCTGCCGTCATCAATCGGACGAAGCTTCCCACACGATTGCTGGTGCATGAATCTCCTCATTGGCGCCCATGCAAAATGTCCAAAACGAGTGTGAAGCTCAGCTTCGGAGAATGGCCCTTCCGCTAAGCCCTCCTGCACCTCCTGCAAAACGAATGCTTTGACTTCTCTGGCGAACTCAGACTGGGGCAAAGTCGCATGAAGTTTAGCACACATCTTTGCAGCGTGCTCTCCCGTGAGCGCAGCCAAGCCCACAACAGGAGGGAAGGTAGGGGTAATTTCCCTGAAGAGTGACGGCGCCTCAATGAAGCCCAGAAGCCTGAACCCCCGAACGAACCTAAGCCCAAGAGTAACATCCGGCCACCGCATGAGGACTGCAAGAGCTGCCATCGTAGCCGGCTTCTTATCAGCAGCAACAGCGTGCACAGACGGATGCATACACGCCACTAATGCTGCATTAAAGCTGGCTAAGGCCTTGTCAAGACAACACAAAGCTCTCAACTGCTTGCGCCTCCATGTCCGAATAAAGGGACCTAAAGCCACCATCGCCCGCACTGAGAACCGGGCATCGTCGTCCAGCACGGATGAAGTCTGGAATGGCGACTGCAAGGATGTACTCAAGAAAGGATGCGTATCTTTTCCGATGGCCTGCGGTATCAGTGGGGCGATCGCGTGACGATGTAGCTTGGCTCCTTTCTGGACTCCCAAAGCTGCTGCTGACTCCCCTGCCGCCTTCTGCTGAGCCCACTCTGGTCCCATCTCGGCAACAGGAAGCTTCCTAAGGAGGCGGTCCACGGTATAGACCTGAAGCCTCCTAACAGCTCTCTCGACATCAGCTGACAAGGACATGGGAGGAGGGGTCTCAATCACCTCCGCAAAGAGCTCCTGCAAGCGGATTTGCATGTCAGATGCCGACATCAACCCCGGGAAATTATCGACCAACCCCGGTTGCCACACTGTGTCGTGGCACTGTGCGCGCAATCTCTCTTCCATGGCCCCATACTGTGCAACAGGGATGGCGCAGGCTTGCGGCACAAGCTGAAACAAGACAATGAGGGCCACCATGATCGAGGGGACGTGAAAGGAGTTTCCCACCGCGGACGCCTGGCGCCTCTCAGACTCCTGAGGCTTTGCATTCAAGCAGAAATCCAGCGATGAAAGCAGTGAGGACGGAATGCACATCATGGCTGCTCTCTCACTCGCCAGTGGCTGCCGCCACTGATCCCCCTTCCAGAGGAGCGCGGATGATGCATAAGTATGCACCGGGTATCGCCGGTCATCCTGATAAAACCTGCGGGCTGCTGCATCATCGACCTTAGCATCTGCGTCAATCTGATGAGGAAAAGCTTGCGTGAATGTTGGGAACGGCGCCGCCTTCAGGCCTTTTGCAATCTCCTCGGAAGGCTCAAAGGCAGGGGCAAAGCCATCCCGGAAGTACACCTTCGCAGGCAGCGGTTTCTTCCCTGTCCACACAAGGTGCGTATCCTCACCTCGATTCAATCGCGACATGCCCTGCGGGAGCTTAGGGTCAGGCACAGATGCCATGGAAGTACTCTCGACACACCCCCAAAAGCACCTAGACCTACGGCACCAACCAAAACTACCAGCATGGACATGCAAAGGAGGCCCATGCATCACTGCAGCAACGGCCTCACGGAATGCGTGGGGTGTACCAGCCACGTTCTCGAGAAGCTGGAACACTGGTATACTCAGATTCAGCTCTCGAACGATGTCTTGACACTGCCGCGCAACATGAGGGATACACTCGAACAATTGCGTACGCTGACTGTCCAAGCCAGCTCGGCACCTGTTCAGTGGACTGACATCTTGGCACGGTGAGCCCCCTGCCACGAGGATTGCAGTATAGCCCCCTTCGAGTAGCAGTGACCGCAGCATGGCAACATCAAAGGCCGCGGCATCTTGCTGAAATAAAACATTACCGAAGCACATGCTCACAGCCTGGGTCAAGACAGCGTCGGCTTCAACTGCTATGGCAGAAAAGACGACACCCATGCACATGAGGGCCACAAGGAGCGCACCTATGCCATCAAACAGTGAAACCACTAATATCGGGCCCTCCCATGGGAGCTTCCAAGGAATCTGCGGCAACGGGGAATCCCCAGTGTACACAACGTACTTCAAGCCCATATCCCTGAGCCAAGGACGGAAGGCCCAGTCCGGCCTAGGAGCAAAGGCGGCTTTGGGCGCCCAAGCCCGAACCGTACGCCATGCCACCGGAATCTCATTGGTACCTTGGGTATGGCATGAATGCTGAAGTCGCACTGAACGGGTTCCCCGACCCAATTTCCTTGCCCCTGGCCACAGATGCAACTGCACAGGCGACATAACGGGTGGCTGGCAAACCGAACCACACCCGCTAACCACCCGCCTAGTCACCCCCGAACCACTACAGAACGCAGGCGTAGCAAGCACAGTCTGATCCCCAGATGCAGACTCGCACTGAACCACCCTAAGAGGCACATGGTCCACTGGTAACGAGGCCTCGCCTGGCACATAATCCTGATCTGTGACCAGGCGGCCCCCCTGTCACTTGCGAAAGTGTGGGCATGACATGCGGGTGTGCTTTGTAGAACCACAGACCTCACCGTTGACGAGGACATCGCACCTGTGCTCTTTAGTGCAAGACGGGTCTGAACATCCACGCTGATCATTCTTGCGCTTGCAAATCTCTCGCCCCTGGTAATGCGAACCCGTCTTGAGCTTCTTACTCGGCGGGGAGGTCGACTGCTGTCCATCCTCTGGAGGCGCCCGCTTATGCAGAGGGACCGGCGGGGGTGTAACCGACCACTGAACCTCCTGCTCGGACATGGCCCTGGCCAGCGACTCCCCTTGGCTCCAACCTTGCCTCATCAACTCCACCATGCGGCCCCTCGTAGATTCATCTCGCTCTCTAACCCATGACAAAGGTGCCTCCCACTGCATCGCCATCCGGAGGACAAAGTCTGCATAGTCCAGTTGAACCTGAAATGGACACATCTTGACCGACTTGGCTGGATCAGCTTGGCTCGGAACCTCAGTAGACCCTGCAATCGAGTAGGCATTCCCGAGCACACGTAGGGCGTGGTAGTAGTCGAAGACATTACGCAATGGGGCTGATTCTTGCTCATCAACCTTGACGGTAACATTGCCACCCAATGAAATTCGACGTTCGGATGATGGCTTGTGGGACTGGAAGAGGCTGCGCACCTTCGTCAAAGGGATGACTGTAGGCAAATTGCGGGTGAGCTCACGGTAAACACGCGCCAAGACCGTGTCTGAGGGCGCCAGGTGCACAGATACTTGGTGGCCATAGCATCTGCTGAAACGCGCCATGAGGTCCTCCTGGACACCGGACTCCAGAGTCTCATCGAGCTCGTCCGAAGGTGTAGCTCCCCGCCTGGCCTTATCTTCCAGCTTAAGCAGCTCTGCTTTAGCACGCCTCCAGGCCGCCCTGAGACGAGCCAATTCAATCGGGACATCCTTGGCCGTCGGGACCTGATCGGTGACCAATGTTTTCAACTCGGTCTCGTAAGCAGCAACTGAAACCACGCACACCAAGTCCTCGAGCGAAGCCAAACGCAAAGTCTCGAGGAGGTACTTGTTCACGTCGTCGGAGGTTTTAGCCGCCTGCAAGACGCTCCGCAAGGCCTCCATGGTCTACACACCACCTGTACTGCTGACTGCCCCCCCCACCCCAGCCGCAATGGCTACAAGAATGGAAATCACGGAAGCAGCTGCAAACCACAAAACACCGCAGAGCAGACCGGACAGGCACAATACCCGCAGTCTTTATACGCTCAGAACGGGAAGGCATCCAGGCCCTGCCTTGGTGGCACACTCTATAATAGAAAGCCCTATGGCACACCACCCAGGTGGGCCAAAGAAAGGGCTGCGAAGCAACCCGTCTAGCGACCCTCGCCTGAGGAAGAGCTTCCTGCTCTATGACAAATTTTGCATTCATGGCTCCTGTGTGGTCGACGCTTCCACGGCTTCTCCCGGCGTCCGCAGGATCTGCCACAACCTAATGAACAAGGAAGCTTACAGCGTCTTGTGCGCCTCCTAGGCGGGTAGACCTCGGCGTCAGGAGGGGGCGGGGGAAATGATGGCATCTGAGATGACGGACTCGGCTCGTGGCGCTCATACACAGCTTCTTGCACTAAGTCCTCATACGTAGATGCTGTAGCGATAGCCCCTGGCGCCCCACCGACCGCCTGCTCGCCCTGCTCCTCACATGTGAGCAACGCCTGAAGCAACCGCCGTCGTGCATCAGCAGGAAGGGCCTGGCACACTGACGCCAGCACAGGCGCTGGCAATGTCGCTATCTCCGACAGCACATGATGCGGCGGCTTGTCATAAGCCCCAGGACTCATCGCCCCGGCCATGGTCACGAAACTAGGCGCAGCTGGAGAAAACCGAAATGCCTATGCAAACAAACAACATATATACATCAACGGCAGCCTCCACAACCGACGTAGCCGAAATGCACAGGCATGCTAGGTCCAATTTTAATGCAACGACCAAAGCGTCACTCGCTCAAGCGGGCCACGAACTCAGACCTCGGGGCTCTCCTCATCAGGACGCCTGCCATGACTAGCTGAAGATCTCTGGTGCCCATTGGAGAGAGACGCATAGAACATGACGTTGGGCTCCCCCAGGTTCGGCTGATCTTCATAGCGTCGCACCGCCATTCGGAGAACGGCTAACCAAGGCACCGGCAGCATGAGCAACACCCGATAGACGGCATCCACATGATCGTCGAAAGAGGCATTAACAGCCCCCATCGCCCCTATGGAACCCCGATGTCAGGCAGCAAAAGGACTGCGGAATCACAACAACCTTGGTAACCCGACCCACCGGGCAAATGCACAAAGATAGGGCTGTCTTTTCCTGCATCCAGGCTCCAGGCACTAGCTCGAAGCAGCCCTAAAGCCATCAAGCAAATCGTGCAAGGACAGCCGGAGGCGCTCTAGCCATGCACTTCTTACAGAAACAGCGATCCTCACCTATGTCAGTGCCATACCCCCGCTCGAAATGAGCAGAATCAAAGGGGATATCACGGCACCAAGGCACCATCCTACCTTCAGATTGCCTCTGCATCAAGTGCACGGAACCTCTCGCATGCTGCGCAAACCAAGTGACTACCGGAGTAGCCTCAGCTGATGCATCTGAACTGCTAAGCGAAGACGCTGAGCTCGAAGATGAATCACCATCACTATCGGCCGCTTCACTCCCACTCTCAGACGCATGCTTGGGAATAACATCGTCAGCAGCGCGCCAAGCTGAGGAGTGCAACGCCTTCTCCACCTTCGACGAAGACGGCCGCAGTCGAGTGACCTCAGACCACGTAACAACCGCAGGCATGACTCTCTGCCTCACAATGTCCAGGCTCACAAGCATGCGAAGCTTAGTCATGCCCGCCGTGATAGCTTTCTCATCGGAATACCGAATAGGCATCGATGAACCCGCCTTTTGAGCTGTAACTCGATCTGCCGCAGCTTCGACCCAATTACCAACAGCCAGCCGAGCCTCATACGGCGCATCCAGGCAATCAGCAAGCGTCGGCATAAACCGCCGGAAAGAGTAACTGGACAGCTGTTCTAAATCCTCGTCCTGGACCCCGATCGCACTCAGCAAGCTTCTTGCTAAGTCACAAAACTTAGCGCGGCTCATTTTACGTGCCAGCTTAGGAGTACCAGGCTCCAGCCGCCCAGACTTGGGCAGCTGCAAATCTGGGATAATAAAATCCACATCGGGCTTTGCAACAACCAGCTCCCCATACTCCAAAAGTAAGGTCGGCGCAATGCAGACATGGGGTGCCGGAACGCACCAAACAAATGGCTGTTGAACACCTTGTTGTCTGCGCTTACCTTTCTTGCACAAAGCAGACAGCAGCGAATTCTCACAACGCAGCTGCACCGATCTCTGCAAGTGTGCAAATCGCAAACACGCTGTGCCCAATAGCAGCGCCCAAGCAATAAAGGCCTTAACTGTCCCCGTGCTAGACTCCAGCCGCTGACACAGACAGATGAACACAGCCAAAGCAATTGGTGTACGCTGTTTCGCTGCATGGCCTGTCGGCGGGTACTTGTACATGGCCACCAGAGGGTCCTGAACAGGCAAAGGAATACCCATATGATCCACCCACCACTTCAAGCCGTGGAAAACATTGACCGAAGCAGTAGGTCCACCCCTAGCAACCTGCTGCAAGAAGGCTGCTAAAGACATCGCTGAAGGCATCCAATACGGCGTATCCACTGGCAGGTGGCACTCAGCATAACGGATCCATCTCTTAAGCGTTGACAGCAGAGCAGCAAGTCTAGCATCCGAGACCTTGTCCAGCAACCGCACAAACAAAGGTAAAATCTCAGACCTGGACCGCAGCTCAGTTGGCGAAAACTTCAGGTTAGAAGACCCTGAAGCCACAACCACATCCAAAATAAGCTGTACTTGCTGTGATCTCTGGGATTCCACATGTATGGGCTGCGCACTGGCCACGGGCTGCGGGCCCCTAAGTCGGCAGGCCTTGCTCTGAAGCAATGCAGGTGGCAAACACCTCTTCTTAGGGCGGGCTGCAAATGGCACTGAAACAGCAGGCCTCGGAGGGAACTGTAATGGCTGCCGGTCGCTGTCGCGCTGGAAGCACTGATTGGCCACAACCCACGCACGAACTATAAGCCCAGCAAAGTCCTCAGGATAAGCCTGCAAAATCTCTTCCTCGGAAGTCCAAAAGCAAGCCAAATCAGCATCTGTCTGAATACCTGCAGCCAAAACTGCATCACCAGCCTCTCGAGAAAGGACTGACTGAACTGCAGGAGACAGAGCCATGGCGAGATCAAAGGACCTCCGCTTCCCTGAGCCACAATGGCTATGGAAGGGAGGTGTGATATTGATTCATATAAGAGCTTTGGACCCTACTCCAACCAGCCATGCTGCAAAGCAACTGCATACTTGAGTGTCCCACTCTCTGGCGGCGAGCTCGCATCTGCCGGCTCGTGAGAACCTGGGAGCTGTCCTCAAACGAAGCATAACTGGCACAACCGGCATCCATGCGTCAAAAATACTCCCTGGCAGGTGGCCTGGTTCATTGGAAGATTTACCTCTCCCTGTCTTGCTTTTGCCCTTCCCCTGGCGACGTCGAATGAGGACTGGAAACGGCTTCACGGCCCATATCATGAAGATCCCGTGCTTGGGGAAAATCCCAGAAAGTCCTAGACTCTGACCAGCGAGTGTCCAGGACGCTTAGGTCCACCCGAGCTTCCATAATTCCCTCCCCCACTGCGACACAACAACCACAATGCATTTTGGCCTGGCCTTTCCTGAGCCCTTTCGCTTCTTCGCCTTCGTTCCTGACAGGCTGGCCTGTGCAAGCAGGCGGCTGTCTGTTGGCTCCAACAATATAAGCAGGGGACAACCTTGCAAAGGCAGTGTCTCCTCGCAAAGTACTACTCCGAGTGCATCACCAGTTTTTGGGGAGAGTTGTTGGCCAACTTCCCTTGCATGCCTCCAGTCGTGGCCACTGCTCCTGCTGCGCCTGGGTTGCCGAAGCTGCCCTTCCCCTCTCCCGACAACAAGAATCCATGGACAACGGTCATGTTCATTAAAACATACACGTCTATGTCTGTATGGACGCACGGATGCCTGGATATATGCATAGATGGATGGATGCATGGATGGATGGATCTTCATGATGGATCTTCATCTGTGTATACATACATACAGACATACATACACACGTACAAGAATGGGGGGTGGTTGTCATCAAAATGCCTGTTCCCGAAATTCGTCTTACTGCGGCTGTAGTTGAGTGCCGCTTCATCTGACAAAAGGAAAACAGGCTTACAGACACGTGACGGTAAACTCTGGTGTTTGGGGATACACGCGCGTATTCCTAAGAATGGTACTAACGCGCAGACATTTCAGCTGCTGCTGTCGGACGAGCTCTCGGTAGAACCACTACTGCTGCTTGACTGTTAACGGGCGACGCGAATTGCAGCAGGAATCTGACCTGCTCTGGCTGATGACAGGCCCATGAAACGACGTCCACAATTCGAATTTCCGGCGACGTTGACCTCTATGCCCGCTCGCTCGATGCCGGAACCGTGCTGCATGCAGCACTGCATGTAGCAGCTGTCTCGGCCTGATCACTTTTCCGTTCCACGGGCAGGAGCATAGCCAAGGTCTTCAGGGGCAGGTTGCAGTGAGATTCTGGTAGCGCCGAGCTTGCACGGCTCTAGCGGGCTGTGCTGTCTATAAATGCCCAAGAATGACCGGGCTAAAGACTCGACTCGATCGGTTAAAGAAGCAGACCTGCAAGAAAACTCGCAGCGGCTATTGCAGACCGAATGCTGATCTTACATCGCTGGGACGAAAGTTTCGACATACAGCTCTTTGAACATGAACATGTGCCGCAGAGAAGCGGAGAGGCCGGAAGTCCATTTTACATGGCCAGCGTGGCCAGCGTGGCGGAGTAGTCAAATCGTCGGAATAAAAACGTCAGAGTATGTTGTTCGTATTCTATCTGCGAAGAGTTAGCACTAAAAATACGCTAAGGGTTTGGGATGACGAGGCGCCGCTGCAGAATTGCTTGTCCTTGACCATGCGGTTCGAAACATGCCTAGCATCCTGCTAGCGGTTTTCCTAGCTCCAATGTGGGTAATTCGTGGCTCGACTTGCGGCCGCCCCGTAGCGAGGAGCAAAAACGATGCTCCCCAAACGTATGACAATCGATCTGATTTAGCACTCGCTCTCGACGTCGCAGGCGAGATGTAGGGGCAACTTGTGGCGACCAACAAGCTACCGAGATCCTTTCGAGGTCGGCAGATAGTCAAAAGGATGCTAGCTATACATACATACATGCATCGTTTGAATGCATGGGTTGAGAGTATCCCAAAGTCTTCTCTAAACGTGCATCCAGTAAGATATCTCATTTTACAAATGAGCACTCCTTGCTGCTTTTCTCCATCAGGAGACGATGCATCGAGTAAACGGCCGGGATTTCTCTGTGGCCATGCTCAGAGCTTTCCTTTTTGTAGCCCTTGCTGCAACTGTGTTCAAGGGAAAGACGGTTCGGGGCCATGGCCACTGCAATGTTGGCATCGATGCATAGTACACTCAGTGTGAGGCATTCAGTCGAATTTCCAATTCACGCAACTATTGCAAAATACTCGGTTGCAGCAACATACTTTCATGGAGCAAGATGCAACACTGCATATCCTCTAAGACAAGGCAAGAGAGAAAAGCGCGGCTACAACACACTGTAAGAGAAGATACGGAGATGTTTGTGTAGACAGGTACTCATATACACCTATGAAGATATGTGTATGTGCGTGTGTATATGTGCCACATGCATGCAACTGGGCATGTAGTCTGACAAACGCTCAAACACGAGTAGGAAGAACTTGACTACATGTGTGGGATGAACCCCAGCCCCTCCGCTCACGCTTGATTGCACTTGCACTGAGATATGGCAAGCCAATGGAGCCAATCCCTGTCCCTAGCCTGACGCTTCAGGCAGGGCAAGCGCATGCTCGGGAGAGCTACCTCGGCCGTCAAGGCAAAGGCAACTTGTAGCGGCGGCGGCGGTTCATTTGGGAGCTTATTGTAGGAAATGCGACCAACGGGACTCTAATCCGCAGCGACCCTTTGGCCAGAAGGAAGTGTTGCCACGATTGCAGGTCACCCCCAGCCCGACGCCCTAGAGCCCTCTGCTCACACAACCGAGAAGAACGCACATGGCCGCACAGCACCGCTTCGTCTTAATTGAGTTTCTCCATGTTCTCCCCTGCACTGAAATTACGATGCAGCTCAACATGTTATAACATGAAAACGTCGTTTTGAGAGCCATAGCTAGTGAGACAACTTGCCCCGCATTTCAAAGAGATTCACATCGCCACCGCCACCGCCACCATCATCACTACACCTCCCTTTTCGACTCAGGTGCTCGGCCTTGAGCTCTCTCAGGAGGTCTTCCAGTGTCGCGTTGCCGGGCCTGAACATATTCCCAGAAATAATCCCCTGCCGACCAATGGAAGCGCATTTAGAAACACTACTCTATGAGTCAAGAATCAAGAACTAAGAAAAAGTATCTCCTCACCATGTACAGCGCACCGACATGTTCTTGAGCTGCACCACTCGCAAAACGAATGCTTTGGCTTTCGGCAGGGGGGGAGACAGCATCACGAGACCCCGGCAACTTGAGGCAACGCTGATCGCCAGAAGGGAGAATCTGCAGGCAACGTGCAGGCAGGCGAATGTATCCAAAACTTGAAACATCGTTCACTGTATGGGACCCAAAACACCATCACACTGGACCCCAAGCACTTCCCTGTCGTGGTGACTTCGGCTGAGAGTTGGGCTGCTGTGACTTCACAGCTCGCCGGCGATTCGCCCTGGCCTGGTTTGATAGTGTAGTTTAGTTGTAGCCGTTCAACGTCGTAGCCGTAGCAGTTGATAGTCGTAGTCGCACTCGTCGTCGTAGATAGTCGTAGCCGTAGTCGTAGTCGCATAAGACTTTGTATTCGTATTATCAACATGCTAAAGTGAGGGCCGCGGGCCTTCATTGTACAGGCAGGTGGCACGCAAATGCTAAAGGTTAACGGGGGCAGACTGAGGTGCCGAGCTCTTCGGGTCAGCAGCTGGGCTTGCCTCCGTTTCAGATGCGACAAGCAAAGGATAAACCAGCCAAAAATCTTTGCACCTGGCCTCCTGCAGTTGGCTTCTGCTCTCTGTGTCCTTCGTTGGGACATTCCCGGAGCCCAGCTCAGCCTGGGAACAGGACACAGGCGAGACCCAAAATTCCCCTGCATCAATGATCTGTTGCAGCCCGGCAGCTTTAGAGCTAACGTCATTCGACTCGACGTTGTTGCACTCAACCACGTCATTGGACTCGACAAGGTTGTCGTCAGCAGCCTCGGATGTGAGCATGAGCAGGTCACAAGTCAGAGGCAGAGCCCAACTTCCCGCATCTCAGCTCATGCCTGGCGACCTAGGAGCCTGGGACTGACGGGGAGAAACGCGAATCTTTGCTTTCGAGCGGCCACGTTGCAGGCGTTGCTCTCTACAGCTGGGTTGACACCGAGTTTTTTCAACCGGGCCTTTCGAGATAGCATGCACAATCTGCGCCAGCAGATGAAGGCCGTGCGGCCACGTGCGACAACGCTGGAACTCCGTGGCCTCTACATCTTTCAAGGCTCCTCGCAAGCCTTCCACCTGCACAGCCACGGAGCAAGCAACTCTCGCCGGGTCACGGGCTGACAGATGCATCAAAGACCATCAAAGCCCAAGGCCAAGCTACTTGTAATCAAGATTTATCTGGACCAAGCTGAAGAATCGCATCTGTGAGCAAACAAGAACGTCCGGGCCCTTGGAAGGTAACGCAAGCACGTAGAACTGAAAAGAAGGCCGTATGTACCACGTTGTGGCGAAATATCTTCAATGTGCAAGTGTATTCCCCACCTGCTCTTGCATGAAAACCATAAACGACCTGGGCAAGGGCAGAGGTAGCCAACAACAAGGGAAATTATAGTGATTGCAGAGGCAGGAAAGCGAAAACTACAGTAGCTTCACACCATGCATGGGGGTGGCTTCTGGACTTCCACCAAGTGGAATGCCCAAGCATTACAGTTCTGATCGCATCCTCAACATGATGGGAGGGCCCTCTTGACCAGGTGACCAGAGAGTGACTGATGCCCGGGGCTCAGAATACGACATTTGACTGACTGCGCCGAGCTCGAGATGTCTAACAAGTGGTTCGGGCACAAACGAGGACTCCTGCAAAAGCGTCCTGCAAGACAGCCGCGAAACTATCAGGCCAGCAAATGCGACAAAGATTGCACACGTTGCATATTCAGCGCTCTGGGCTTGTCGATTGCTGCACCATACTACGGCAGGATGCTTGTCACAAGTCACAATACCCAGATTGTTGC
Organism: Symbiodinium necroappetens; assembly: GCA_905231915.1. Classification (NCBI taxonomy): domain Eukaryota; class Dinophyceae; order Suessiales; family Symbiodiniaceae; genus Symbiodinium; species Symbiodinium necroappetens. The sequence continues at coordinate 25,293 of CAJNJA010012387.1, read as the reverse complement.
TCGACCGTGCTCAAGCGAGCCTTCATGGCCAGTGCGTCATCCCCCCCAGCATGCGCCGGCTGAATTCGATGCAGCAACACTCATGTTCAGATGCCGAGGACACCACTGAGGACCTTCCTCGATCAGCTCGAATCCTGCCAAGAGCCGCGAAGCTAAAACCGGTGAGAAGCAGCCAGCTACCTTTTCTGCTTCACTCGAAGTGAGGGCTGCTAGTCCCTAGTCCGACCACTGCTCTAAAAAGGCTGCCTTTCCCTCCTTGCCTGCTCCTCGTGTCATGCCTTTGCTCCCATCTGAGAAACGAGCCGGCAGCGCCTAGCTCTTCCAGGAACTGCTGCGCCTCCTCGTTGGCTCCCAGGTTGTCCCTGAACCTGGCTGGCACTGACTCGAGGGAGCCTCGAACTCGAATCGGCTGGCTGGTCCCTGAGACTCCCGCTCGTCGTCGACTAAGTTCAGGCTGCGGAAGGAAAACTCCTCCGGCTCGTCGCATATTCTCCGCAATACCTGCCGAAGTCGAAAGCGCTGCGCATCATGCTCACGGGTGAGAAACATGTCGAAGCCAACCCCCATGCCCGTCCTTCGCCAGATTGTCCACAACATCTGGATCCTGAGGTGCAAGCTCACCGAGACTTTCGCAGCCTGACTTGACTTGGGAAGGCATGCGTCCGTCCTCCATACGGTCCACTAAGGAGTCCGACGAGCAGATCTCACCTTCGTAGCCGAGGAGAAAGTAGCCTGTGCATCCACGCCAACGTTCCACCTTTCAAAACATCGCAGTGCACGACCAGCCGAGGCACTGGCCAAGTTCTATTTTCCGAACCTGACGTCGAATTTCTCGCCTCAGCCAAGTGGGCTCGGCGAAGTCAGACAGGAAAAAGCCGGCCCTTCTGTAACAAAGCGATTTGGGCACCGAGTGGTGAAAGTTTTCGTTGGAATCCACCCGCTTCCGAAAGACAAGTTGGACGGAAGAGCTGGGTGGTCCGACTCGTAGCCCGGGTTCCTGCCGCGCACCGTGATCTGGACCATTTTCTGAAGTTCCTCAACATGGCTCATGATTGTTCGTATGAACAAGAGCTTGCTTTCGCCAAGTGGTTTGGGCTCGACAGATCTACAAACATGGTCACAACAACTGTTCTGGGGATCTGGCCATGCGAAACGTGCCGAATGGGGGGATGGAAAGTTCCACACCTCTGCCGCACCGTTTTGATCCGAGGCAGCTGGCTCTGCACTTACATGGTCTTCCTCACCCTAATCGCAACACAAAGTGCTCGGTGTAGTCACGAGGCGTTGCTTTCAAGCCTGCTTTGTGTGCCAATGTGACACAAGTAGTGCTAGCACATTCTATCAGAGTTTACCAGTAGGTCCCTAGTATTTTGCAAGTACCACCACGACTAGGGCTGCCACTAAACTACCACTGCCGAAACTACTATTACGACAGTTGCTTTGTGTTTCGCGATTCCTAGACGGGCTGAAACCGCGTCGACACTGCAGCCCCTAGAACCCGTCATCCTCGTGAGCTACGCTTACTTCTCAGCTGCCCGTCCTAAACTCCACGCCACAGTGCTCCTGGCATGCCCGTAGCTAAGACCAGCTCTTCGCTCACGGCGCTGGAATGCCTTTTGCGAGGGACGAGGAAGCTGAAAGCAACATCAGTTTTCGGGTTCCCGTGAGGTTCAGAGGCTAGTAGTTCTGTTTGACGGATGTTAAGGGTTTCGGCGAACCCTCATACAGATCTGCAGGTCTCTGCCTTGAGCGTGTTTCACTCGGACATGGCTGCCTGCTGTGGGTTTCAGTTTCGCCTGCAACATCAGCTAAGGCCGTTGTTGCATTCGACATCTAAATTCGAAACACCCACGGGGTGGAACCTATCCTCGTTCGGACAGAACCAGGATCCAAAACCCATTCGAACCTCCGTATCATGTGCAGAGTCAACCGGGAGTGCCCAAAAAAACAAGTGAGTACCGAAACGGTGTGCCAGTTAAAAGATTTCTCTTCTTTCTTGACTTGCCTATCTCTTTCCAGCGGTTCTTGTCTGTGCTTCAGATTTCCCAGTCCCTCTGTCGGGTTTTCTGCTCTCATTAGAGCGGTTTTCTCTTCGTTCTCAAATGTTCTAGTCCCGTTCAACTGGTTTGCTCGAATCTCTCGTATTTGTCAGATTCTCTTGCCTCTTTTGGCCGGTTTGCTCCGCTCTCGATTCTTGAATCTTGCTTGTCCCGTCTTTTCAAATCCCGCTCCTCCTCTTTCTTGAAATCTGCAAGTCTGCAAGGTCTCTTTCGAGCAGCTTGTCCCTCGCTCTGAAACTCTCTCCTCTCGTTCGGGCTATTCGCTCCCTTTGCTCCCATATCTAGTCTCTTTCGCACGAGCGGCTGGCGCCTTGCAATCGTGTTTGGGTCTCTTCGGAACGTTGCGACTTTCCGACAAATTCTTTAGTCCAGTTGGTGCAGTTTCCTCCTGTGTCTCAAAATCTTCTACGTCTCACATTCTCCTGCATAGTAATCTTTGTTGGGCGGGTTGCTGCTCTTTGTTTAACTTGTCTAGTCTGTTCACGTGCAGTGTTCCTTGTCTCAGATTCTCTAAGACATTCTCTCTTCTCTCTTTGTCCAAATCTCTGGTCTATTTCAAGGGGATTGCTCGTCTTCCTAAGTTTCTTTCGTGTCTTTCCAACGGGTGCCGCTTTGTTCGTATCTTGGTTAGTCTCCTTCGATTGGTTTGCTCCATTTCCTCAATCTCAAGTCTCTCTGGTGCAGCTTTGTATTTCTTCTCAAATTCCTTTAGTTACTTTCACACGGCGGGCGCTTGTTTCTCAAAGTCTCTAGACTCGTTCAAGCGGTTTGCTCCTCTCTGTCAAGCGTTCTAGTCTCTGTCGAGCGCTGCTCCTGTTTCTATTTTTTTTAGTTCATCTCAGGCGGCTTGCACCTCTTGGCAAAATTGTCGTGTCTCTTTCGAGCGGGTTGCTCCCATTTTTTAGGTTTTCCGAGTCCATTTCGATTGAAGCCCTTGCTTGGCTCGTCTCTCTGGAACTCTCCTCTGTGCCGGGTCGTCTGACATCTTGCGACGGGCCGGGTCTCTTTCTCGAAGGTCTGTCTCCCCTGCCCCAAGTCACGCCAAAGTCTCGAGATTTCGAGCAGGCTTCTCCTAATTATCAAGTCTCTTTCAAGCGGTTTGCATCTGCTCCTCCTTCGGTTCATTTTTCTCCTGGTGCACTCGTCTCTTCAAGCAGCTCAAGTACTACCTGTTCTCACCTGTTCAAGTCTCTCCTTCTCAAAATGTCCTTTTTGTCGAATTCTCTATGTCGAGCGCTGCTCCCGTCGCACCAATCCCCTAGTCTGTTTCGAGTGGCGTGCACCCATCAATCAAATGGACTGATGCCTTTCGAACGATGTCTTCCCATTTTGCAAATGCGCCGGTCCATTTCAACAAGCTTGCTCATGCTTCTCAAATTCCTTTTCCCTCGTTTCCTTGAAGCGGTTGCACCGATTTCTCAGATCTTCATTTGCTGGTCCCTTTGATTGATTTGCTGCTCTTTCTAAAGTTCTCCTCTTTGCTAATCACTTGAGTCTCTTTCGAGCGGTTTCTCTTCTTTCTCATGTTGCCTGGCCACTTTCGACTGGTTAGTTTGCTCCTCTTTCTGAAATTCTCCGTTGTTAATTTCTCTAATCTCTTTCCAGCGAGTTTGTTCCTGTCTATTTCCACTGCTTTGCTCATCTTTACAAAGCTTCAGGTGAAATGCCGGCATCCTTGTGCAAACGAACAAGAACCGTTCCGGGAACAAGTGCTTGAGGTATCTGTTGAGACAGGAATACCAAACACACCACCATCCAAGGGGGAAGCTTGAATCACTCAGCCCATACCATTCTATGGCAACATCACGAAGCGCTTCCGAAGTTAATCGTTCGATACAGGCTCTGCGGTCACCACTGCACTATCAATTAACTTCATCCCGTGCATCCTGTTTGTTCCTTTGCAATCCATGAAGCCGAGATGCCGCTTCCATCTGCGCCTTCGTGCGGGAATTACTAGTCAAACGAAGGCATTGGTTCGAAGGCCCGAAAAATCCCGGGAGTGACTCGCATGTCCTGCCTGGTATTGCTCTGCGAAGTCTCTCCACGTTCCTGCGTCATCCTCAGTCACAAGACAAGGCGCCATCAGCCCTAATCGGCCGCAAACCCCAAAGCCAGTTGTCGCCGGTGCAGAACAGCACAGACGAGGTGCCCATTGCCAGCGGGAGAGCTCGGCCATGGCCCTGAGAGCACCACAAGGCGCAGCTGAGAACATCGCAAGAGCGGGGGAAGCCCCGGCCGGTCGCGCCTCGTGCCGCCGCAAGGGCGGAACAAGGCCAAAGAGCCTCAGGCACCCCACCTCTAAGCCGCTTTCGAGCCGTCGACATGTTTAAGCGGCCACAAGATTTCCGATCTCTGCAAGCAGCCAGAAGGCTGACAGGAACACGCTTCTCCGTCTTGTTGGAATTAACGTACGTCCCCAATACGGAGAAATCCTTTTGCCTCGCACAACTCTTCCGACCATGAGAGCGCACCGGCAGCGTGGAAGGCCACACCTACACGCGAGTTTGCTTTGCGGCTGTACAAAAGCTCTCGACATGCTTTGGCGACCGAGAAACGCAGCAGAGCTTTTTTGTGCCAGGCAGTGCAGTCCGGGACATGCTAGCAAGTCCCAGTGCCTGTGAGCGGTGGTATGCTTCACTCAATCCAGCGCCCGAGAGAGCACGGCATGGCAGTTTCCAATCTACTGGCGCGGCTGCCGGACACAAGGACCTGCATCGCAGTTCACAGGATGGCCGTGCCCTCCAGCGCATTCGCCGCTAGAAGCTGGCAGCCCGAAAGAGGACTTGGCCTTTAGCCAGTGCAAAGGATCCATCGCATCTTCTGGTGTTCACTACCTTGCTCGCTGCCAGCACATGAACACACGAAGATGTGTACACTTCACGAATATCTTCCTTCGGAATGCTGCCGGGCAGCAGGGGTTCCCTCCGCGCCTTAGGCAGCAGGGCTTTCGGTCTGGCCAGCTGCCGCCTGGAACAACAGCAGGACTCTGCAAGTCCTTTTCCACAGGCTTGAACTGAGCTCGCCCAGTCCTAAAACCAAAAAGGAAACCACCCCAAAAAATGTTCGCGCAGCGATGCGCAGCGTCGTCGCGAATGCTTGGTATGCGCAGCCCAGACCGCACCTCCTCGGCTGTCTTCGCTGGCTCGGCACCGGCCTCTGCATTGCCGTTGGCCTCAGAGCGATCACTGTCGCAGTGCTCGCAGTGCGTCCGCTGCGCACTGCTTCCACTTCCAGGTGCCTCCTTCTGCTCCAGCAGCGGCTGTGCTTCTTCTGCCTTGGCCTCCTGACCACATCAAGCCGTCGTGGAATGTCGTGGAGTCGCGGACAGGAGTGCAACATGCAATTCAGTGCAGCGATATCTTCCGATGTTGTAGGTCCTGCGTCCCCTGGGTCTTCCTCCTGCGCTTCAGAAATACTGCACCGGCAACTGCGCCAATGAGGACCGTCAGGACAAGAACCTCGCTGCGTTAAAGCACACATGAGCTTTTGCAATGTCTTGGTGTCGGCTTGCGGGCCAGCGGCAACTAGCAGCACACCGGATCCCTTGCCCTTTCCCTTCTTCGGTCTGGCTTGCTGCTCCTTCGTGGCGACGAGGACTTCAGGCTCCTCCCCGGACTTCTCAGCCAGGGCGCGCGGTGCCTGGAGAGGTGCAAAAAGCATCCAGCGTGGACTTGACTGCTAACCACTCGCCTTCACGGCATGTACCTGCACGTCTCTGGCCGAGGCCACCAATTCCTCACAGGCTTGAGTCTGCAACCTTCTGGACAACACTCCCGTCTACCAAATCATGAGCTGTCGGGGCACGCTGTCCGCTTGGCTTAGCGAGGCAGAAAGATTGTCTTTCAGTTGGTCGTCCAACTTGTCCTTGCCGAGCGGAAGCAGCTGGAACCGGGCTGGCTCTGGGTTTGGAGGGTCCTTGACCTGGAGCCGCTCCATGCCTGTCAGCTTGGACTGCAGGGCCGCCAGCTGCTCCTGAGAAAGCAGAAAGCGAGGGCCAGAACGAGCCACCGCAAGGAACCACCTGGAGGTCTTTCTCGGTGTCCGTCTGCGGTTCCGAGCCCATCACGACGGCCCCACCTGCACGCACCAACAGATGGACATGTAACAGCCTACCTTCAGCAAAGCAACTCCACATTGATGCCTTTCTCCTCCTTCACTTGGCCTCAGCCAGACACAAAGAGGAGGCAGTTGTGTCACCGTGCAGTGGGCAATCCATCGTGTCCAAGTCCGCGGCTGTCAGTGTACAGCACGTTGTCAGAAGCCGGGTCGTGGCTGGTCAGCTTGATGTCGCCGGCCTTCTTGGCAGCATCCTTGGCCTAGCGGAGCACGCAAGAAAGGCTTTTCCTCGTGAGGCGAAGATCAACATCTCGAATCGCGCCGCTGCTGCTCATCCATTGCGAGGAAACCCGCTCGACCCGCCTTGGCCTCCGCCTGCTTGGCCTCTTCCTGTGCCTGCTCCAGCTCCTGTCACAAGTCACTAGCCGAGCCGTGCCTCTTCTCTGTCTAAGCAACAGGCACACTGCAATACACTGCGCCTGGCAGTTTCAGGGCCCAGACTCAACTTCCAGACATGGGGACGTGATGGAATGTTTGGAGCGCAGGCGGGAACGACAAAAGTCAAGATCTTGATCCCGGGGTCTGTCTTGCGCTTCATCGTTGAAGGGTCCTGGTTCTTCGCGCGCTGCTTGCTTCGGACCCATCGGGCCTCGCCCGCCCACTATCTGAACATGCCAGCCTGTTCAAAGATCCCCTCCCGTCCTTCTCGGCAGCTTGGCGTTGCTCGGGCGTCACCGTGTTCTTCATGGCATCCAGGGTGTGCTGTGCTTCTTCGACCTGACGGCATGGGCCGCGAGGATCCACAAGCACACCAGTTCTGCCATCGCACACTCATCGTCTAGGTGATTTAAAGTCAGCGGCTGATAGGGTTTCTCCACTTATGGTACTTACCCTGCCAATTGTAAAATGATATCGAACCAGCATAGGGAATCACCGAATTAACGTAGTATGGGCTTGCATCCTCCTGCCAGTCTCATCCCTCCAGCCACTTAAAGCCTTCCTTCTGTGAGTCTAGAGAAAGGAAGAGCGGCGCACGTGGACCCATCTCTTATCCTCGGCAGTCTCGTCGCTGACTACTCCTTATGTACCCAGGGGCTGGTTGAGTGAACCACTACATCACTACAGAAGCGAATGCAGGGCATGGGGTCGACCCGACTTCTCGAGATGCTTGCCTGAAGTGCAACCGGGCTAGGGGATGCTGGTGGCTATTTAGCGTTGCAGCTAAAGGCATCCATCCTAGTGAAGGATACCCGAAACCATCAGCGTGACCGATGCGATGAGCCACAGCCCTCGGCGTGCCTCGGTCTTGGCAGCATCAGCTTCCTCCTCTGCCTTGGACAAAGCCTGCACAGGCCGCCGAAGCAGCGCGTGAAGCAGCTTCAACCCAGATTACCGGAGGAAGTCCGCCCTAGGCTCCCGATCCTCTTCTGCGGCTTCTTTGACCTCTGGCGGAGCTTCTGCTCCCAAATCCTCCAGGGCGAACCTGGCCTCGTGCACCTGTCGACGAGTGGTGCTCGGGAGTTCTCAGGAGTACATCGAGAACTGTCCAAAAATGCAACTGCGTTCGAGCTCGGACGTTCGCCTTCTCCTCCTTCATTTGTACATGCTCCTCTGCTGTATGCAGGGCCTGCATAGAAAGTCAGGAGGCAGTGCCATGTGAGGTCAACTCACGAAATACCCTGCGTGCTACTCCTCCGAGTTTGGGGGGGATCAACTAAGCATGGCTTGCACAGATGAGGGTGCTCCTTGTCTGCGGCATCCTTCGCTTCCTTTGGAACCTGGCCCTTCAACTCTTCGAGCTTCTGCTTGGCGGCCGCAACCTGTGCCAACCCCTCAGACTCGTGAGATGAGCTCGGCTTCAGTCAGGATTTGGGTTCGCAGAGATGCGGGCCTTGGTGGCTTTGTCTTTCGCTTCGCCTTCGGCTGACTCCGCCTCCTTCAGGGGCTTCAGAGAATCTTGAGAAGTGTGTCTGACAGCTGGCAAGCGCTGGCACAGGCGGCTCCTTGGTCGCTTCCTGCTTTGCTTCCCTTGCTTCCTCATCGGCTGCTTGCTCTATGGCCTGTCCGCAAGGAGCCCTGGGCTTGCTCGGAGACGGAGGCAAGAGCTTCTCCGCGAGGCCTTCTCTGCTTCCTCTTTTGCGGCCTGAACGGTCATCTTCTCCACTTCCTTCTTGGCCTGTACGGAGAGCTTGGACCGCAATCTACACTGCTGTCCTTCATTGTTGAACTGCTGCAGTCTGGCTCCGCGTTCCACTGGTGCATAAACTGACTGATGTAGCACATCTTGCCGCAAGCACAACTGACAGCAGTTATTCATTTCAAGGACAACTATCCGTAACCATCCGAGACAGAAGGAAAAATGCAAAGCCTGACAGGTTGGCTATCCACGCCACGCATGCACGTGGTGTGGGCAATGGCTATCAGCGGCATCGCACAGTGTGCTCGCCTGCTCTGCTTCATGTTGGGCTTGGGCTTCTGCAATCTCTGCAGCCTCAAAGTGGCCACCGCAACATCGCGGCACATGCTGAGCTGAAGAAACTCGAGAAACTCGTCGCCGCCTTCCACTTCCTGGCCTTCTCCGCTGCTGCATTGGCAGCAGTAGCTACCTAGCACAAAGGCTGAGCAACTATGAAACATGAAAGCGTATCTTCCGCTGGTCCTACGTCTTACATCCTCTGCTCTGCGTCAATGTTCACACTCTTTTGTTGGATCAAGCAAACAGGGACTGGTCTTTGATTATCTGACAGTGATGCATTGGATCACTTGCCAAGACAACTGAATTCTGCACCGGCCCCTCCAACAGCCGTCTGCCTTGTCGACAGTCTTGAGCAGCGGCGCGGCAGCCGAGTTCTCGATCGGCGGCTCCGTGCCGGAGGGTGCGACAGTCTGACGAGAAGCTATCATGCATGAGCCTCCGGAAACGAGACTAGTTTCGCCGGTCCATATACAAACCGAGAAACTGTCGAAGTTGTGGAGGCAATTGCGGAGACCTCTGTGACATTCGGCTCGGCCTGTGCAGATGCACAGCAGTGCATCCTGATCTTCAAAACTACATTATCACAATCATCATGAGCATCTGGTGAGGTAGGGTAATCGTACCTAAGAGGCACCTCGGCAGACCACTTGTCCATGTGGCGGCCGAAGATCTCGTCAGCGAAGGCCTGCATGGACCGACGAGGGTACTTTGGTCCCGCTGCAGTTCTGCCGTGCGGCAGTCGGGCCTCCCCTGACTCCAATCTTCGATTGGCTTCCGACAGGACCGTGACCTCGGGCTCGCATCCATGAATTCCGTGCTCACTGACTGCCCTAAGCCCTAAGTGAATGACGAGCTTTTCGAGCGCCTTCTTTGCAAGCTTTGGATCCTGCCGCTGTCGGTATGTTGTTATGCATCCAAACGGGCTTCCACCAACGAGCCGATCCTGTGCAAGTCGCGCAATGAACTCATCGCTGGGTGGCTCGTGGGGGATGATCTTCGTGTCGATACCCTCGGCTCCGTCCGCTGTTCGTGGATTGTAAGCACCACATCTTGCGGTGATAGAAGCACTCTGCCATCCGAGGTGTTAGGCTCGGGTCTGAAGAGGTTACTCGCGGTTCATGCGGGACTTACTGGATTCTCCGAGCTTCGAAGACCAGGTCTGCCAGGTCCTTGCCGCTTGACCTAAGAGGGTCGTCGGCTTCGGCCGAGTTTTGGAACAGTGGCTGGAGGCGTCCAAGTCGCAGCTGCTTGACAGCGGCCTCGGTGCGCTTTTCGCTTGAAGATCGGTAACGGCTCAGGACTGGCGCGTTGCTGCTGAGGAGGCTGCCGCAATCATCTTGGCCTGGTCCTGGATAACCTCAGCACTTCAGGGCAGGGCCAGCGAAAAGCGAAAAGGAGCTCGTCGATGGGGGTTCCCAGCCTCGCGCGCCTGCTCAGGGTTCAGGTCCTGCAAGGGGGCCCAGTTCTTCCATCGCCCGGGGGTGGCAAGCGAATGCCGTCGCGCCTTGTTCGCCGATGGAGGAACCAGATTGGCGTGCTCGGGCCTTTCCTGAAGCTAGGTCTATGAAAACAGTCACTGCTGCACTCGCTGCTGAAAAGCATCATGGTGAAAAGCCCCACTCATCGTCCCAGTTTGGAGTGTGAAGTGCATCAGCCTCTATCACAGAACCGAGGCATCTGCAGAGACGGGCGGGGTCGGCTCAGGCGGAAGAGGATCACCATCTGTGGGGACTTGCATTGGCTCCTCGATGTGCTCCTGGCGTCCGATTGAACAACACGAAGTTGGAGTTTTTGCAAACAGCCCATTTCCCCTTCTGACCTAAGACTAGCTCGCCACCCCGGACATTCGGAGGCTTGCAATGCCTCAGGAGGCGTACTGTGATTCTTGACGATGCTCATAGCCTCCTCTGCCGCCTGAAGAACGGGCACGGGTCTGAGGACCATGGAGACGACACAGCTCGTAAGAACCGCCCTGACACCCAAAATCTTGGGCAGCTGCACCCCTCGAAAACTCCCGAAGCTTGGGCTTTTTTTTCTCCCTTCGATCCACAAGCTTCGATCGCGCTTCGCCCTGCCTCTGTAAGCTTGAAAGCCGGATCCACTGGCCCATTCCATGGCACGTGCCAGCCGGAGAGTGGAGGAGTCACGGAATCCTGCAGTCGCAGGGAGTATCAGCTTCGAACCCTCTTGCATTAAAGGCTGCGATTCTCGCAACCGCTAACACCGTCGTAGTGTTCTAGACTTCTACATGCCCATCTTCGAAACTCCAGGCCTCGCTGTTGAAGGCCCAATTCTGGCTGGTTCCGAACTCCATCGTGTCAGGTCCGAACCACCATCCGTGAAGACTGGCATCATCTCCATCGTGGTGGTAGTAGATAAACACCTTGGACAGAGAGGAACCCGACGAGACAAGCCTCGACATCCCCTCACCGAGCTTCGGACATGCCCTCCAGACTGCCTGCCCATGTGGCGCGCAAAACTCACCACGTGCCGCAACTCAAGGATCAAAGTCAAAAAACGAGCACAGATGCACGGGGTTCATAGGAAGTCTTATTGTTTATAGTAAGTCGACGCGTGGATGCATGAAGCACGCCAAAGAAGCGCAGCGGACCTTTCATTAACTACTGTAGCAGATGCACATCGGGGCAGCGAGGCCTGTGGTACACTGGATGCCCCAGGTAAAATCCAGCCGGCGAGAATTTCCTTCGCACACGGCCGTGGCTGATTTGCGCGCAGATCACCACAGCATATTGATCTGAGCAGCCCTTCTATCTTGTCACGCATCGCTTCCGTGGAACAGCCTGGATTGAAATCAGCGTTGGAGCTTGCAGGGAATTGGTGCGACTGTCAGGCAGCGACCGCTGGCGGTTAGAGCTTTGGCCGACAAGAAGGAAGCATTTTCGGCCTGCCACAAACAGAGCACGCAAGCTTCATAGTTTGCACGCTGAAGGCGTTGCCTCGTCCAAGGGATGTACAGGCGAGACGGGGTGCATCTCTTCCTGAAAACACGAAATTCCGGGAGAAAGGAGTTTCGAATTTCGAACAGCTAGCCCCCTGCAAAGATACATGCATGCCTGCATTTCCTCCACAGTCTTCTCGACGTCCTGGCAAGCAACCATACACGAATCCCCTCAGATCAGCAACTCACAGGGACCACCAGCCTTCATGTGCTCCATCATTGCTTTCAAAGCTTTTAGGATCCTCGGGCTCGGGCAAATTCAGTCTGCAGCTACCTGCTCTACGCCTGCTATGTAGACATACACAGGTCACCCACCGGCCAAGGTGCTGCTGATTCGTACCTTCATTTGCCTTGGAAAACGCATCCATGATCCTGAGCGGAGCCCCAAGCCCAGCAAACCCGAACACCACCCCTGGCATGAATCTGATAGCGCCACATGAAGGCGATGCATCCAGGCGGCGGGGCAAAATGGTCCAACTCTGGGTGATGTTCGCCATGCGAGTGATCCTGCTTCGGTCGTCGCCAACGTATCAGCATCCACTGTTCACTAACTACGACCTTCGCTGTTGTTACAGGCGAAGCCTGCCGAGCTTTCTTGTCGATTAATACAGAACTTCTGAAAATCTACGTCCGGCAACCTTCCCCTGTGGAGCTTGGAGGGGAACCGCAAGCGCTTAAGGAAAGGAAGGGGGAGAGGCAAGATCGAAAAAGGGCATGACATGCCTCTGGCGGCATGACATCTTCCGGCTTCATGGCCTCCTCCTCGATGGCACAACAACCATGGCGTGGCAGTGGTAAGTGGCAGTTCCCACAGCTTCGCGCGAAGGCTCGATTGGTTGAGGGAATGTGACAGGTCGGAATGTGAATTTCCCCTTCGATGCGAGGCTGCCGCCTCATGTGGGTCGAGATCGTCGGAGAAGTCGTGCTCGTGAGGCTCATGCTCATGATGATCATCATGATCCTCATGTTCCTCGTGCTCCTGTTGCGGGCTTAGAGACCGTGCAGGTGCATATGCGGCTGTCAGCTGGAAACGGCCTGGAGGTCCCTTACGGTGTCGCTGCGATGATGATCCTGGACGAGGCAAGCGCACGTGACGTGATCCCCAATTCCTACACCATTCCTGCCTTCTGATCTGAACGTGTGTATATTGTCCGTCTCCCATCGTCTCCCCACACCACATGTACTCAAAAAGCAAAAAAAAACAAACGAACGAACAAACGCCTTGGTGGCCAGGCCTTGTCAACGATGTCAACCTTGACCGTCATGTCCACTCCGCTCCACCAAGGGGCCTTCCAGCCTCTGAAGGGCGGTAGCTCCTCCTGCACAGACAGACAAGCCTCCATCGTGGCATTCTCGTGTAGGTAAGAACATGTCTCACCCATGCCGGGCCTTGTTGGGGTTGAACGCATACACATGCGCAGTTCCTCGGCCGAAAACGGGCATAGCTTGTTGCAAAGCTCTTCCTGCTCCCCTCGGAGGGCCTGCTCCGGAGCCGATCCACCATCCTTCGGCTTCTCCAGAGCTGCTCGGGCCGTAGTAGATGGAAACCTCATCTTAGAGGCGCTCTGCCTACTGTAACTTAGCATCACCCCGGCTGCCTCGTCTTCCGTGGAGGAAGCTGTCTTCTTGAAGCTCGGCTTGTCATGGTGGATGCCGACAGGCTTGTAGATCCTGACTGCTCGCGTCTAAGACTCCAGAACTCATTAGTTAAAGTGCTGACTCGCGACTCCACACCACATGCTGAGCAGCCCACCCGACAATAACATGTGCAGTTGTCGGATCCTGGCCACCGCTCACCTGCCGAGCACGTGCCCTCAACTCACTTCAGTTCTACAACCCCCGTTTGACCAAGCTCAAAAGCACAAAGAGCCCTTCAACCTGAACCGAACCCCGCTTCACTGGTCCGGTAGCTCTTCTGATCACTGGCCTCCAGGGAGGGAAGCTCGTCAATGTGCAGCTCCGGCCCTGCGTGGCCCGTGATGGCCTCGTAGTTCGACAACGAGCAGAGAAGCTTCTGAACTCCCATGCCATTCAACATGCAGCGCACGGTGCCTGGTATGGGGTTGGTAGCCCCGAATCACACTCACAGCCGCCCACGATGAAGAACCACGTCGTTGACGGAATCCGATCAACTCCACGATAGCCTTCGGGCGGCGGATTTCGCCAGCTCTTCACACAACGTGAGCGCCGGCATGTGGCCCCTTCTTTGGCATGTAAGCTCCAGGCATCCGTGCTGGTAGACATGCTCGGATCCACATTGGCAGCCCGCATTGCAATCATGCCCGTAAATGATGGAATTGTCACCTAGGTGCATCTGCACGACTTCATCACCAGCCGAGCATTGGAGAAGGCATTGAAGTCTGGAGGCGGTTGCATCTCAACTTTATTTTGAACGACTCCAGGAACAGGCCTTTGTGCAAGCGTGGGCATGGAGTTCATCCGCTTGCGAAAATCGTTGTCATCCATCTGAGATCCAAGCCGTGACCTTCAATGCTGGCACATTCGCCATGCTGAACGTAGACCTCCTCGAACTTGACGCTGAAAATGTTCGGCAGGTTCGGGATGTGGCAGCATTCCTGTCAAGCCCATTGGCTTTGAATCACTGCAAGGTGCTGCTGGAATCGAGACAGGCGGATCCGGCCACCCACCTCCGGCACAAGCGCATTGGAGTCGAATCCTTTGCAGAAGGCCTCCGTGGATGCACCCTTATCCTCCCGAAGTCTATAGAACTACACCCGGTCACCTCACCAAATCGTTTAATTAAGGCCGAAGCGGGCAGCTGAGAATGAGCTCCGTCGGTGCCATTGTAGACAACCTAAGCAAAAGCCCAACGCTGTCTCCTGGAGTCCCAACATTCCGCTTTTGCCTTTGCGATACCGACTGTTGCATCCAAGGCGCCCAGGAGCCCTTCGGAGCAACACTCTCGTTGAGGCAGTGACTTGCTTCGTAGGCTGGCATGGGCTCCGTTGGCAAATGCTCCGAATGCTCCAGATGTTCCAGATGCTCCGCAGTGTGCACCCATTCCTTCCACGAGTGCAGTGAGACAAGTGCCCTCCACCAGGCACCAGCCAAGCCAAAACCAGCAGGAAGTGTGTTAACATGACTTTGCCTCTGGCGGCATGTGGCTGTGGTTGCTTTCTTTTGGTGCCTCCAAGCTCATGGAGTGATGGGGATCACAGATCTCGCATGCACATTCAGCGATTGCTTGGCGATGCCTTGTCGAACTCTGCCCCGTGATCTTCCTGTTTCAGGGTCGGGGACGAGTATAATTTCAGGCAGCAAGTTGTGCCAGGCTCTGTTGAACCGAGACGCTGTCTTGACAAACTCCAAGCCCACGTATGGGAGCGGGCTGTCCCACGGCACATGCCATCCAAACATAGGAGGCAGCACATCCTCGCGAAGACCGCGAGACCCAGCCAGAAGAGAGCCCTGCACTCTCGTTTCCGAGGCCCAGACCTCCGACGGATTGAAGGCATACCTCGCCATTGCTTTAACGTGTGTTAACCATCATGGTCATCGTCACCTTCTGAAGCTCAATTTTCCCTTCACCTTCAGATAGTTGTGTTCGCCCTCAGACACATCTTCATCATCAGCATCCCCTCCCCTCCCCTCCCCTCCCCTCTCACGGCATTGTTGGGCAGCAATCGGAAACGCAAGGAAGAGTGACAGCGGAGAAAAGCAGGGGTTCGGAACATAATGCCGACATGCAGATGAGACAAGATGAGGAGGAGAAGCGTTTGGGCTCCAGTACTGTTTTGACATCTCCAAACTCGACAATCTCATGGGATCAACTCCTCCATTGCAGCCGCAAGACGTCGTCGTAGAGCCTGGAAATTTGCCCACCCACCAACCCCTCTTGGCCATGTTCTCGTGATTGAGGAAGTACAATGTCACCTCGGAGCGGTGGCGCAGCAGTCCGGTTGGTTCCTAGACCGGGCTCCGTTGGTTCAGGCTTTATGATCACGAGGCTGATGCATCCTCCTCACCGTCTTTGGCATACATCGGATGGCCCTCGTTCTCGCCAACCTCATGGAACAGCCTGACAAAGAAGCGGTCACACGCAAGTTCCCGCTCCGCCCTCCTCGAAGCGAGCTACGCACAGCCCTCCGCCCTGGCTGAGCTCTGAACCCATCAATAGGGCCACAGGCAGCCTGCATCGACTTTAGAAAAGCTACAAGGTCAGGTCGTAAAGATGATTCATGGCGTTCCCTTGGACTCGGACAGAGTGACAAATATTCGTGGGGCTGACAAGTGTTTCCAAGGTGCCTTGTGGCAGCCTTTCGCTTTGAACGTCATCGGCCAAGTCTCGATTGTGGGGTCCTGGATTTTATGACTCCACGTTATTGCAAGGGGTTGCAGAACGACCGGGCCCAGAACCATCAAAAGCACGACATGAACCGGTTCTCCTCAAAGTGCTCTGGGATTGGCGGCTGGGTGGAGCTTGTGCCCGCAGACCAGCGAGCATGATCGGCAGCTTCCTGGCCCAAATGCACAACAAGCTCCACAAAGCGGGAATCCCAGTCACGGCCTTCGCTGCAGCCGCTTGCTGGTCATGGCTCCTCGGCAAGCATCCCATGCAAAATGCCTGACCGCTGGGCTTTTGGCTGTTAATGAAATATTGCCGGCTGGCATTCCGTCGGCTGCGGCAGCCGCCGCCGCAGCTGCAGCAGCAACAGAAGCTTGTCGTTCCGCTGGCAAGCCTGACAGACACAGAATGGAGCTTCACAGCATTGGAAGATTGAGCATGGTGGGACGCCGTGAACCTGATTTAAGCTGCAGATCAAGCAGCCCATCTGCATTGCAGCATCTGCTGCCTCCTCTCCAGCAGCTGAGGAATCTTTCATGGCCTGATCCGTCAGCGGAGGGGTCGGCGGTGCCACCGGAGCCATGGGATGGTCATAGTCTTCCACAGCCAGAGGTGGAGAGCCAGAAGCTGGCGGCTCGACTGAAATATGCACATGTGGCAGCTCGTGCTCCATTTCCTCGGGCTCATGGACCATGGGATCCATGTGGTGTATGTCATCCATGTGGTGCATTTCCTCAGGCTCATGGACCATGGGATCCATGTGGTGTATGTCATCAACGTGGTGCATGTCATCCTCTGGCATGGGATGGCTGGCATGGTCGTCGTCTCCGTGCTGAAGGACGTCGTGCCATCCATCAGCTTCATCATGCTCAGCAGCACCTGCATCTGTGTGGATGCTCCAGGGTTCTGTTTCCTGTACTGGCTCATGACCTCCACCGTGCATGCCCCAGTGGTCAGAGATGTGGGCGTTCCACTCGTCCCCATTCATGTGGTCGTGCTGGTCGTGAGACATGTCCGATGGCAACGTCACCGGTGGGGCGTGGCTAAGCACGGGAGCCGCATGGGGAGGAGACTTCGTAGTGACAATGTCGAACGTCACAGCACGCTTGGTGGTGGTGGTGGTCGCTGGGCGGGTGGTCGTTGCTGTCGTGGCCTTCTTGGTAGTTGTGGTCGACTTCTCAGTGGTCGTCGTTGAGGCCTCCGTGGATGTTGTAGTGGACGGGTTACTTGTCGTAGTTGTTGTGGCACCGGGAGTCGTGCTGTTGCGCAAGGCTGTGAAGCCGTTCTGTGCCTTAGCAGCGGTTGGTGAGAGTCTCCAAGTTCAACCGACTGTTGGAAATTCCCATCCCTGCCTCGTTCACCTCAAGCTGCACGGCTGCTGACCTTAGAACAGTTGGGGGCGCAGATCTTCACTGACTGACAGCTGGCTGCATCCATGGGGCGATTTCTCCCCATCTTGCTCCACAAGTTTGAGAGCTTCCTTGAGAAGACTCTCCTCGGACGTCACATGCCGAAACAAATCTGGAGACAGAGAGAGGCAAAGAGAAAGTTGATCGAAAGAAGCAACAAGCTATACAAAACCACGTGCCGCAAAGTACCCAAAACCACAACCAACCACCCGCAAAGCGAGAAGCTCGTTCTTTCGCTGCCAACAATTCTCGGTGTTCACGAGCTACAAAGACAGGACTTTCTGGACGGGTTGGGACAGGGTGGAAGACAGACAACGACAACGACCAAGGCACGGCTCAGAGCACGGTACGGCTCGAACACCAAAAGTGACCACGAAATTGCGCACGATTCTGTTGGAGCCTGTGACTCTTGACAAAATCAGCAACGGCCAGATCATTCTAAATTCTAAACAAAACGAAGGATTTGGCGAGATCAGTAAGACAAAAAAATTGAAGCCGGATCTTTCTGTTTAGGTCAAAACAAAACGGCTCACATCCACAACTGCTGCTTAAGCTAGAAAACCTGCCCGAAGTTCCCATGCCCTAGACTCTACTTGTTTCGGTGAGCTGCTCTGTAAGCTGCATCTTCCGGGCTAGCCTCCTTCGCGATCTCGGACGCCCTGCGGACACCAAAACAGCATGACGTACATGGGCAACTTCTTTGGATTTCACGCACCGTGCCTCTCCAAGGCACGCTCCAGGGTCTTCTGGTGCTCTGACTTGCCCTCCCTTTGCTCATGCTTTGGAGCCTGGAATTGCTCCAGTCAGGACGAACACACGCACACACAAACACACATACACGCCAACTCTCAATGCAACATTTGGCCCAGATGTGGGGATCCGTGCAGTCCAGCCGCCTCTCTTCTCATCACCGAAGGCTGGCCACCCGCAGAGATGGCGACATGTGTTCGACTGCTATTGGCCGCAACATCCTCGGCACGGCGCAGGCTGTCACATGTCCTTCTTCGCTTGTGAGAAAGATGATCGTCTCCTGCTTGTGGCGTATCTACTTTTCCTTCTTTTGGAATAGCCTAGCTTGAAGCCTCAATCCGGACAGGCCGACCCAATCGTGCCTGAATCCTGGTTTCCGTGGTCCTTGCCATTGCAATCGCTCTGCCAGTAAAGCCATTGCAGCCCTTCTTCTCGACTTCTTGCTCCATACTCCCGCTGTCCTTCTTCTTTCTACAAAGCCTGAAAATCTTATTAGAGTTTCCTTTGCCCCTCTCTTTTTCCGCATCTCTCCTAGTGTTGCAGACGGATCTGTGACAACCGAAGCCAACCAAGAGCCATCGACAGCCTTTGCCTTCGAAGCCGGGCTAATTTCCTCCTGCCGAGCTGCCTGCGTTTCCCTGTGCTGGGAGCCGTCGCTTTCGGAGGCGTGTCTCCATTCTTCAGAAGCGACCACCTCGGGCTTCTCAGCCAAGCAGGGAGGATTGTTGTCTGTTGCCACAGTTGTCCGGCTTCCCTGTGCCAAGCGACCGTGCATCCCGTATAAGTGAAAAGCGTTGACACGCAGACCTTAAGCTGTCCATCGGTGCGTCAACAAGGCCTTTTGCACACCGGTTGGAGCGATTGCGTTCGCAGGCGACTAAGCCGGGGACAATTCTGCGCAAGATCCACTGCATCCTCCGCTTCCTAAGGTCGGGGACCAGGTCTTCGAGAAATTCAGAGAAGAGTCTGCTTTTGCATGCGGTTTCCACACCGAGAATGCCAGAAGTTGCGGCAGAGATGCCTTCGTACAGCGCTGGGCGCTGGGTTATGGATGGTTTGCCTGACCACGAAATTAGCCTGCTGAGCCGAGACGGCTTCGGCTTCAGAGCACGTGTGGAATAGAACAGGCCGCGCCGACAACCTGACAGCCAGCGCCCGAAGTGGCCATCATGCATGTGCAACACGCGGCCTCCGGAAGTCCTGAAGAAGGCCGGCACGCGATCACAGGGAACGGTGTGCCAGTTCAGTTCGCAGTACAACCGCTTGGGCCAAGCACGTGGGCAGTAGCTCCAGGGCATCAACATGGAACTCAGATCAGAGGTCACCGCCCCATGGTGCTAACATGAGGCGGTCCGTTTTTGCACCTGCTTCTTAGGGTTTGGCAGCTTGTGGCGCATGCCCACATACGTTTCATTCCTTCGGCGTCTGGAGGGCTGAGTGGTGCTGGGCGTTGGCTTCCGTAGCATGCACCAGCCAGCCGAGAGTCTGGCTCACGAACCTGGCCTTGGAGCCCAGGCAGGGGGCTACACAGCACGATGGGACACGATGGGACACAGCACATGACAGTCCCGAGCAGAGGGCGTGCTCCAGGAACGTGCGATTGACTTTGCGGCTTTCTTCGATGAAGGCGGCCAAGTCGATGGCCTTGGCCGGACCGTCAAGGCGCAAGCAGCCGTTGAGGAAGTCGTCGGATTGGATGAAGCCATCGTGGGAAGCATCAAGCATGTGGAACAGCTCCGCAGCATCCTCTTCCTCAGTCGTTGTTGCATGAAGCGACCAGGGTGCCAATGGTGGAAACGACCCAAGGACCCTCTCTAGGCACGACGGCACATTTACGCCAGGCAGACAAGACTCATCCACGTCAAGGGCCGCAAAAAGCTGCTGCATGTGCGGATTGCGCAACTGGGCCTGGAAGTCCGGCCAGGTGATCTGCTCCTGATCGCAATGCCGCACCGGAGCTGCAAGCGATGTAACAGCACTGTTAGCAGCAATTTGGTTGTGAAGCTCTAAATCCACTCGTCCTTCTCCGCCTCTCTGAAGAGTAGGCCTACTTCTTGTAGGAGGTAGCGACGCTTCTCCTCTTGTGCGTTGTCCAGCGCGCTGTCAACGAAAATGCCCGTGAGTATGTTCCTAGGTGGTGGTTAAACTTCTCGAAGCTCAACATGGATTGCAAGAGTCGCCCCAACCCCATCCCAGCAATGCCTACTCAATTCCTTGACGCTTTCCTAAGGCAGGGTCAGAAGGGCGAAGGCCATGAAAGCAATGTACATGCAGAATGGGACCGCCATCCAAGGCGAGATTTCCCAGATTAGGGGCTCCAGCATCTCTCGCCATTCCTGGCCATCTGTAATGGCCTGGAACAAGGCCAGCATCGTTTCGGGGAGCGAACCGAAATAGTCCTGCAGCTTCTCGGATGCAGAACCATCGGCCTTTCGAGCCACTTTGTAATCAGTGACGCACTGAGTGAGGAAGACACCCACTGCATAGAGCACCAAGAACATGAAAGCCAAGGTCCAGATGAACGAGCGCAGCCCCTTGACAATCGCAGTCATGATGGCCTCTGGCACTAAAAACAGTTTCAATCATCCTGCCAACAAGCACCACCTCAGCTTGCCATCTATCTCCCTACGCAGCACACATACCCGGAAACCAGCAGCAAATTCACAACTACTACGTGCAGGACCTGCAACTCGCTGCTGATATGCATCATTCGCAGCACTCGCCTGAGACAGGTCAGACATCTTCAATCCCATTCCGTACCGCGACTGCATGTTTCGCATACCGTGCAACAAGAAGATGTCAGCGACAAGTCACAGGATGCGAAGCAGTCGGAAGATGCGCAAAGCGCGAAGAACGACACTGTCCGGCATCAAGTCAGAATACTTGAGACCTTTCAAGGTACCATGCTGGTAGATGACAACTGTAAAGATCCTGGGTCAGTCGAGACAAATGCCACTTATACCTGCACACATGGCATGCGGATGCAAGGGACAACTGCAACATGCTCTTAAACTTCTGCGGGAAACGCTTGCTCCATGACCTGTGCCAAGATCAGCGTTGTATCGAAAAGATTCCAATTGCGCTCAGGCCCAGTGAGGAATTCGCAGCCCGCCACTGCAAAGCGGAGCGACAGCTCCACAGCAAATACGAACGCGAAGAACATTTCACCTGAGGAGCATTGTCGAAAGCTTCTGCGGGATGGCTTTTCGGAATAGTCTACTCGTTGTGTCAAACAAAAAATGAAGCACACGAAACAGCACCCAGGGGCTTATGGCAAAAGCAGGCGGTATTGAGAGGCTCCATGTTTCTGCCTCATGCTGGGTCTGCATGCCGATGGAGATTGCGTTGGCCAAAATCATGGCACCGATAAAGCCGCTGAATTCTGGTGATTCCACCACGGCTGCAAGCCTGGACGCCGCAGGTGCAGTCAGCTCCTTGATTAATAGTGGGTTCGCCATTTGCATGTAGCGCCGGGATGTTCGAATAAGCTGATCTTCTCGCGGCATGCTTGGAGCTTTGAATTCCTTAAAGCGACCCCCGCTGCTTTGTCCAAACTTGCGAAATTTTTTGTTCGTTGGGGAGGTGCTTCTGGATCTCAGCTTTCGGGGGTGGCGGTGCCACTCATGCAAGGCCTCAGCGATGGCTGCGTCATTGAGCATGACTTCGGCACCTCCTTCCGAGATACCTCGAGTGAACTGGTGAGCGGTGGCAGCTCGCCCCCAAGGCGAAATCGAATCGGCACGGTGGAGGTTGACGGGCAAAGACATGCGTACGTGCTGTGATGGGGCCGATGGCGTCCGCCGCGCGTCCGGCTGGCGACTTGGTGAGGGTGGATGTGTGATGGAGCCTGTCACCGGCACTCCGATGTCAGTCAACACTTCCTGGAGTGCCGCCCGAGCTTCCATTCGGATCGCTCCTCGCCATGGCTCGGATCCATCAGCTTCAGTTGGCGGCTGCATGTTGCTTTGAGCCAACTGCCA
This sequence comes from Symbiodinium necroappetens, assembly GCA_905231915.1. Lineage (NCBI taxonomy): Eukaryota > Dinophyceae > Suessiales > Symbiodiniaceae > Symbiodinium > Symbiodinium necroappetens. The sequence goes on along the minus strand of CAJNJA010012387.1, from coordinate 3,297 downwards.
TGAGCTCTTCTCCCTTTGGGGAAGGCTCTGCTTCTTATGTGACCTTTTGGTCAAGATTATACAGAGTTGCCTCTGCTGTCTCACTCACTTTGTTCGCACTGCTCTGACTGCGGACACTACCGGCAGCTGACCTTCGTTCTGCTACCAGTTGATGAAAGGCACGCTCACTGTCACGGTGTGCCGTGCCTTTCAGGTATACCCTTAAATTGGCAAAATGGAGATTACGTTCGTACTCCAGGCTTTGCACTACAAATTAATCACATGCCGGGCCCCGCCATGCCTGGCCCGGAGCGGCTCTCCTTTCAGGACATTTCGCCAGAAGGAAGCTTGCGTTCGGCAAGATGGCCCAGGAGCAGCATCAGGCTCGCGACCGCAACGTTCCACCCGTTCCTGCGCTGCGTCCGCCGCGCCAGCCTGGTTAGGAGGGTCAGAGAGAGCCCTGCAAGGCCGACGTACTTCAGCGCCGTCAGCGCCCGGAACAGCTGCCTCCATGGCTCCACACCGCCACTCCTGCGGGCAACAGCCAGCAGTGTGGGTCTCGCCTGGAAGTGTTGGAAGCCAGACTGCCGTGTGTAGCAGGTGGCACCCATTTCGTCAGCTGTCTGCTGCAGCTTGGCTATCTCTTCTTTCGGTCCGTGGATCTCGATGCGGTGTGGCTTGGCAAATTTTGTGAGACCACCGCAAGCAGAAACATTCGCGAGGTGTGCGAGAATGCCGGCCGCACCTGTGTAACCTTCGCGGCAGAAAAGGGTTGTCCCTGCACGGGTCCAGCCGTAGTACATGCAAGAATCTTCCGCTCGGGACTTGTCCACCAACTCAGCAAGTGCACCAGCAACACCCGACTCATCCTCAACCCCAAAATAAGCATGCATGGTGCACAAGTCAGACTTTTTCCCTTCGGTGCAAAGATCCACTGGCTTGAAGGTCACGTCCGACTCCAAGGCAAAGAGAGCCGCACCAAGCTTCTTCGCCGTACTCATGACCTCCGGATAAAGACAAGCCGAAGCGTTCGCCGCATGTACCGGCGAAAGGCCCTGCAAAGGCTTTGAACTTAAAACTTAAACCCTGAATTCATGGCCTTTTCCAGCTCTGCTGCGGGTCCGTGAAACTCAATGTCTGTGAGCTGTGCGGCGCCGCCGAAGGAACCCACTCCCGGTCATCTGTCCGGTCCCATGCATACCAAAGGCAGCCTGCCTCGGCTGCTTGTCCTGGTTTCGAAGCTCGCAAGAAGCCTCCCCACAGCCTCCTCGTTGGTCACTTTGTAGTGAGCATGGATGGAGCAAAAGTCGCGGAGGACTGTCCGATCCAAATGAAGGCTACACAACGGTTCCGCATTGACTGCCGATGCCAGGGCCACGCGCTGGAAGCCTTCTTGTCGCTCATAACACTCCGCACCCATCTGCTGCGCGATGCCCTGCAGCTTGGCAAGCTGTGACGGTGGGCCGTGGAGCTCCAAGCACCGCAAGCGGGTGCAGTCAGCCAGGCCTGTGCAGGAGGCAACATTGTTGAGATGCGCCAGCACCGCATCGCTGTCCAAATACCCCTCGCGGCAGAAAAGCGTGTTGCCCGCCTTTGTCCAACCATGGTAAACGCAGCCCCGCTCCGATTTCGTCCTTGTTGCCAAATCGCCGAGCACAGGCTCCGCTTTGCCTTCATCCGTGAGGTCATAGTATGCATGCAAAGTGCACAAAGATGCAGGCTCGACGTTTGCACTCGGTGTGAGGGGATGCATGAAGCCTGCACCCCCATCCTCTGTAAAAAGCCTGCCATTGACGGCTTCGGCAGCCGAGCGTAGTTTCTCAAGTTCAACAGCGGGACCATGGAATTCTATCTGGGTGAGCTTGGCGGCATCTTTGAAAGTGCCTGCTTTTCCGAGATTTTCCATATGGGTAAGCACCGCCTGGGCGTCCTCATAAGCTTCATTGCAGAACAATTTGTCCCCGGAACGATCCCAAGCATACCACAGGCAGCCGCTTTCATCCTGCTGGACACGGCACGAACTTTTAAAAGCTACAAGTATGTATAACAACCTCTCTATCAGTTGTGTGTTTTGCACACACTGCTGACTTGGTGTAATCCATAAGCTTCTGGCCCTGGGAGCCTCATTCCTATGAGCTACACTGCTACAGGATCTACAGCATCCCGAAATTGAGTTCTGCCTTGGTGTGCTCGACGAAATCCTGCAAGATGCGTCCGGCGACTGCCTCGTCCAACACTTGGAAATATGCATGGATGGTGCACAAGCTGCTGGCCATTTTCGCTGCAGGGGTGCAGGGGACAGGGGCCGCTTCACTCGGGTCAACATGTCGCCGGCAAAGCAAGTAGCGTCACTGAACATGTTGATTTTCTTGCCACTGCATCCCCGAAACGCAAAACAGCAAGCAATGTTATTGTTTTTCTTTTTTCTTTTTTTCACAGCGCACCAAGTTTGTCGGTCGCACGCGCTTCACGCACGTAGGAGCAACCTGGAGGGTAGCTCGGCGTCAGCGGGTGCTACGACCCAACAGAGCAAGCCGTGCCAAGGGAGTGTCGAAGCCAAAGTGTGCTGCAACGCAAATGTTGACTGTGCGTAGCCCGTGCTCCAACACTCATTGCTTATGCGCTTCACGAGTCTCTCCTGCTCTTCGTTGTCGCCGAACCATCGGCCTCCCCTCCTTTTGCCAGCCGCATGCCCTGACATGCCCACGTAGTCTGGCCTTGGTCTTGGGCGACCTCCACTGGGACCGCGGGGACAGCAAAAAGGTGTGTGGGGAAAAAAACCAACGTCTTGGTGCGGGACCTCAATGCGAAGATGACCGTCGCATCGAGGTCAAGCCGCTCTGGGGAGGGGTCCAGGTTGCAGTCGACACCACCTTCGTGTCGCCTTTGATTGCAACTCCGGCCGCTGCCGCTTCGTCGTGCTGGGCATAGAAACCGGCGGCAGGTAATGCCCCGAGGCTGTTACTCTCCGCCGGCTCATGGCCCGCTGCCGCGCCCGGTGTGCACCCGCACCAATGGCCATAAGCGGAGCTTGTAGGTTGTTGGGGCAGCAGCGCTGTTTGCGTGTTCGCCTAATATTTATTGCAGCTTGGAGACCACTGCAGGGTGCATGCATATCTGCTTACGTGCTTCGGGGGTGAGCCGCAAATTCGGCGACTCCCCGCTCCGCCCATCCTCCAGCTGCGTAAGATCTCCGTCATTGTGTTGGCGCGAAGACTAGCATGCGCGCCCCCTGTGCGCCAGAAGGTCGCTGAGGAGCGGAGGATCTCCGTCGACATTGGCTGCCCCGGAGAGCGGCAGGGAAAGGAGGCTGGTCGC
>CAJNJA010012385.1:0-13150 GCA_905231915.1 Symbiodinium necroappetens | reverse complement strand
TCCATGAACCTATTTCTATAAAGTATAAAAGCATATGTATGTATGTCTGTCTGTCTGTCTGTCTGTCTGTATGAATGTATGTAGGTATGTATGCATGTATGTATGTATGTATGTACGTATGTGTGTATGCATGCATGCATGCATGCATGCATGCATGCATGCATGCATGCATGCATGCATGCATGCATGTATGTATGTATGTATGTATGTATGTTTGTATGTATGTATGTATTTATGTATGCATGTAGGAATATGAATGAATGGATACATATTTATATATATATAGGTATAGATATAGATATAGATATAGATATAGATATAGAGATAGATATAAATATAGATATAGGTATAGATATAGATGTATCATCATCATGAAATCTAAATAACTTCAAAGACATAAACACATTGAAGGAAACCTGTATAAACAAAAACAGATCAACCTAAACTCTAAACCCTAAATCCTAAACCCTCAATCCTAAAACCTAAAACCTAAATCCTAAACCCTAAACCCTAAACCCCAAATCCTAAACCCCAAATCCTAAACCCTAAACCCCAAATCCTAAACCCTAAAGGGCCTACAAGGCCCCCTAGAATCCCTAGAGACTCTGGGCACATGACGGCCAAGCCGACGCGAAGAGTGGGGCTTCGGCGGCAAAACATCTGGCAGACGGTGGGATTAAGGGGTTATAGGGGCTTAGGGTTTAGATTTTATGGGTTTAAGGGTTTAAATTAAGGGTTTAAGGGTTTAAGGGTTTTAGGGTTTAGGGTTTATGGGTTTTAGGGTCTAAGATTTAGGGTGTAGGGTCTAGGGTTTCGGGTTCAGGGTGTTCGGGTGTTACCTTAACCCCCAATAGCCTACATGTTTAGGGTTCCTTATACTGTGCTTTTCTTTTAAACACCCTGAACCCTAAACCCTACAACTCCTTAACAAGGTCGGATTTGCTATGGTCCGGGTAGGGTTTAGGGAGTTAGGGTGTTAAGGTGAATTCGCAGCTGGTGCAGAGATCCCAAAAGCCCCTTCATCAAAGACTATACACGGTTTAGGGTTTAGGGTTTAGGGGTTTAGGGTTTAGGGATAGTTGCTGCCACAAGAAGTTCTGCACATGTCGATGCGACTCTTCGTGCAGCGTTGCGAAGAGTGGGATAGCAGCGGCTTCTCGCACGTGAACGACATCTCCATTGCGCAAGTACATGGAGAGTGCTTGGGAGCGCCTGGTGCTTCGCCATGCGGCTGGAGTGACAGCGAGGTGTGAAAGCTCCGGTTTACGGTTTAGGGTTTAGAGTTTAGCTCAGTGTAAGGAGAAGCGCTTCCGCATGGCAAATGGCAGGCAGGAGAACAGCACAGCACACAGCGCAGGGAGCCCCACCATGGGAACCCGCTCCCGCATGCCAACGCATATCGGCGGGCTGACTGGGGCAAAAGAGTTCCAGGCTGGCATAAGAGCCCGGCTAGTGGGGCAACTGTGGCTGGTGCTCCAAACTGCGGCCATACAAACACCCCGCGGGGTCCAAGAGCAGAGGGGCTGCTCTGGAACCAGGTGCTCTCGTCTTTAGCTTCCTCTGCGGCTCTTTCAGCAGTCCTAAGTTCCCCTAAGGAAGCTTTACATTCCTGACTCATGCTCTTGATTAGGACTCTCACGTTTTGATTGACCTTCTTTTTGTCTGGCACTTTCTTGTCTTGTGCGGAAGAAGACGGTGCTGCAGAGGACGTAGCTGCTGCAGAAACAGGTTTGCCCATTAGCATAGACTCCGTAGCTCTTTGACAAAAAATACTTCTTACCCTCTGAAAAGTAGAAAAAGATGTGATAATCCTGCATGACACATAATACGGAATATACCATAATTCCCATAGCTTAGGGTCCTTAAGGTTCTGCAGGGTTTACATCATCACCACTATAGCGTCTAAGCTCTAAAGCCTAAACCCTAAACTCTCAGGGTTAGGCTTCGACCCTCCAGCAACCCTCTATTGGACTCGTCCTTAAACGCTTCATCCTGCCAAGCCATGGTCTATACACAAACCCCAAACCCAGACACTTTGAACTCGATTTTGGGTTTGAAGTTTAGGGTTTTGGGTTTAGGGTTAAGGGCTCTATTAGTTCATAGTACCCTTAACCCTTATAGAAACCCCGATCAGCCTGAAAACGCCGAAAAACTTCATATTCCCCAAGAGTCTAACTACAAAACAGAGCACACTCGCTGGCTTCGAAGACTTGAGGCGACCTGGTCAGACCTATTAGGCTTTGGGGTTTAGGGTTTACCTCAAATCTAAAATTACCATATCCTATTCTGCAAGTTCGGTCCAATGAACAACGAGACTAGAAACAGATGCCAAATCTTGTCCTTGCTAACTGTCCGTTGGCCCTGAACCTAAACCCTAAACCCAAAAAAGCCTGTCCCAGAGCTGGAATCGAAGCCTCCTTAGCTGTTCCTGTGGTGGTGGTTGTGGTCTCCTCGAACGACCACTCCTGTAAGGCCTGTCATGGGTTTGGGTTTAGGGTGAGGTTAGGGAGTTAGGGAAAAGTCCAATCAGTGGAGCTTTGTGCTTTTCGGGTTTCTGTAATGGGGATCCTACTGTTTGGAGTTCATATTGCGAGTTTCTTGTGTTTTGGAACTCTCCCTCCCTCCCTCCCTCCCTCCCTCCCTCCCTCCCTCTCTCTGTCTCTCTCTCCCCTGTGCTTTGCACATGAGTCTTGCATGTGTACGGCTTACGGCGACGATTTACGGATCATGATCAAGATGATACTACTATCAGGCACAACAACAGCAGTAATAGTAACAACAACCATCGTTGGAGCAACATCACAACGGTCTTTTCTTAGGGGTTAGGGCTTGGGGTTTAGGGTTTAGGATGACACGCAAACCGTGCCAGAAACGCTAGTTAGGTAATCGTTCATCCCTGAACCCTGACAGCCCTAACAATAAGGGAAACTCGGGTGTCCAGGTACACCCTACACTACGTTGCAAGCTTGTCAATGCAGCATTCACTAATATTAGTAGCTAAACCCTAAACCGTCTGTAGGGTTTACAATAATCTGGGGGGGGTTAGAGTGTAAAGTTTAGAGTCGAAGACTACCCTGCCAGCTTGTCAATGCAGCCTGAACTACACCCTACTAATCCTTACCTACTTTATACTATATAGGACTTCAACCATAAAGATCGGTGAACCAAAACAAGGAACTACAATGGAGAATAGAGGTGTAGTACAGATATGTAAGCCCAGACCTCCGCGAGGGTCCAACAGGTAAATCCCTTAAAGGGATTCCAATGGACGTACCCTTTATGAGTCTTAATAGTTAGAATTGGTTTTTGCGGGTATATTCTACTAGAACTCTAATAAGGAACCCCCCCAAAATAGTATTGGTATTTATTTAGGCCCCATATTACCCTCTAGTAGTATGTAGGGTCCCAAATTAAGGGATCTGCTTTTGAACATCCGGCCTCGGGGTCTGGGGGGATGCAAAAGGGGTCCAGGTAGGGTTTTGGGTTCCCTTCTTGGCCCTGTGTAAACCCTGAACCCTGGTTTCCGGGACCCTACCACCATGCACCCTCAAACCCTAAACCCTGGCGGTGAACCCTACTACCCACTTGGGGGTCTGTACCGTAGTCATCCTTTCTATCAGGACTCGAGAAGCTGCTCCTGTAGCATGCCCCATAGGGGTTTGGGGTTTAGGGTGTAGGGTTTAGGGTTTAGGGTTTAGGGGCTTTGTTTCAATTAGCAAGGCCCTCTATACAAAACCCTAAACAACCTACCTGTTTAGGGTTCCTCAGTATGAATTCTTTATATAAGTCTTTAAAAAGGTAGGTTTTTTGCGGTTAAGGCAAACCCTGATCAGACTTCTTTCAGAAGCAACCATCCCAAGGCGGCTCTTTTGGGCAAAAGCAGCATCTCGCTACACTACCTCGTTGTTTACCAGTTATATAAGCCAAGGCGAGCGGACATCTGGGGACCAATGTGACAGAAGCAGCTATACCTATATTCTCCATTGTGGTTCCTTTTTTTGGTTTAACCAAATCTATATTCAGGATCCTAAAAGGTAACCCCCAAAAGGAACTACAACGAAGACTATAGGTACCTCACAGCAAGCCCTTTTTCGGGTTTAGGGCTTCATGAAATTCCCAAAGGGTCCTATGTACCTATATAGTAGAATGTAGGGTTCTATGTTAGGAGTTACTATTCTGATTTGGGGAAGTATCCCCCATAACGGTACATAGGACCCTTTGGGCTTCATGAAATTGGCAGAACTAGAGCTGGTCGCCCAGAAGTCGCGTTCGCTGTGCAGTGCAAGCACAGCATTAGCAGCCCTCTTCACTCTAATTATGGCCTGTGTTCCGCAACGCTGTAAATATTGGTTAGTAGGTTTGGGTTTAGGGTTTAGGGTTTAGGGTTTAGGTAAATATTACAGAGAAGCATGTCGTATCGCACTGGCGCTTAAGAATTGAACTGTCTCCAGGGTTCGGGTTTTAGGGTTTCGGGGTTTAGGGTCTGGGGTTCAGGGTTTAGGTGGGGTCCGTTTGAGGGTTGAAGGGTTAGGGGCTAAGCGTAGCGGGGCCCTAACAGTTAGAATATGGGTAAGCAGAATAGGTGTACTTTGCAGGACTATACGGGGAAACTGCTACAGATTATTCAACGCTATACAGTATATTAATTACCGCCTAGAGGAACTCCTGACGAGTTTAGATCAGATTTGGGGCTTAGACCCAAAGGGTCCTATGTACTGTTATGGGGGATACTTCACTAAATCATAATAGTAATTCCTAATATAGAAACCCTACATTCTACTAGATAGATACATACGACCCTTTGGGAGACGTATTAGCTTGAGAACCGGGTCTTCGGGATCGGGCGTCAAAGGTATGGGGAACTACGCGCTTTGCACCTTTCTGAACCAGGGGTTAGGGTTTAGGGTTTAGGGTTTAGAGGTTTAGGGTTTAGGGTGTAGGGTTTAGGGTTCGAGAAATAGATTTGCGTTGCGGACTCGCGACGTAGTGCCAAGCACCGAAACATCCCCGACAGCACAGCTACCCAGGGTTCAGGGGTGTTGGGTGTTTTGGTTTATGTAGCTTTTGAACTTCATAAAAGTGTCAACACATAAATACAAGCGAAGTCATAAACATATGTATCAATATATACATATACATATACACATATACATATGCATATACATATACATATACATACATACATATATATATATATATACATATAAATATACACATACATAATACATAATACATACACATGTATTCTATATATATATATATTACATATATGTACATATATATATATGTATGTATATGTGTGTATGTATATATGTATGTATGTATGTATGTATGTATGTATCCATGCATACATGCATGCATGCATGTATGTATGCATGTATGTGTGTGCGTGTATATATATATATACGATTTAACCTGCTTCGTTCACGGTTCAGGGCTGCGTGGGGTCGTTTGTTACTCGTATCCACATGCTAGCAGCCCATAGATGCACTCTCCAATACCCTTAAAGCTCTGCCTAGACCCGCACTGTACCCTCTAAGACCTTGAATGGGCAACATTAGGGGCCATATGCCTCTATTGAGGGAGCAAAATGGTCCTGGCAATATAAACCCCCCTAAACCCTAAACCCCTAAACCCCTAAACCCTAAACCCTAAACCCTAAACCCTAAACCCGAAACCCGAAACCCTAAACCCTAAACCCTAAACCCTCCTTCATCTGGGTACCTGGTCCTTGCGGGGCTGGTTGTGGCATTGAGCGTTCCGATCGGCGTCTGCCACGTCGAACACTCCGTGGGAGTTTCTTTGGCTTGGGCCCTTAATCCCTAAGTTTACCCCCAAAACCCTGGAGCCAAAACTGTAATCTAAGCACAGGCAGATGCCGACCGCATCCTGAATTGCAACTGCAAATTCCTAGTACTGATATCACGAAAACTCTCTTCATGACCATCATGTATCCCCAAGGCCCTATTCTAGCTTTTAAAATTTCTGCTGGGGTATTTTCTGTACCTCAAAATAAATCCTGTAACATCCTAGTTATTCTACAGCAGGCCCATCTTAGGTGAATTAGACTGTCTTTCATCCTAGCTCGAAGCCTCACTCTCCCTTTACGCTAAACCCCAAACCTCCAGAATTGCCTTACGAGCTCCCCTAAACCCCGAAAGCCCTTCAGGCTTTGGGAGGGCTCTAGAGCGCAGGGTTTAGCGTTTAGGGTTTAGGGGTTTAGGGTTTCGGGTTTTTAGGGGCTCAGGGTTCCTCTCCACGCAACAAATCCTGAACATTGTATCCCAAAAGCCCAGCTGGGCCTTGAAGAGCCTGTTTTCTTAAGACTTCTTGTTATAATGAGGGTTCAGGGTTTCGGGTTTAGGGGTTTAGGGTTTAGGGTATAGGGGTTTAGGGTTTAGGGTTTAGGGTACATGTCCCAAGAGAATGTTCACGCACTCCATACAAACCTCAAAGCCCGAACCCATAAGACCCCCACCCGCAACAAAGTAGGAGCCTTAATAATTAGAATTGGGTTGTTGGTGTTTCTTATACAGTTGTTTCGCTAGATGTAACAAGGAACCCTAGGAATAAGTTGGCAATGATGTCACGAAAAATCAGGGGCCTTAGCCCTAAACCCTAAACCCTAAACCAGTGCTTTCCGGCGTTGTGAAGGCGGACTATAACCCTAAGGCTCAAAATAGCCCAAAAGCCTCATATGGTATGGTCTTTGGGCCCAAAAGCCTAAAAACTATGAGTCCTTAGAGCCTTTGGGTAAGGGGATATTATCAGCAACTGCTTGGTGGAGGCTTTTTTTGGGCTGTGTGGTCTTCGGGGTTTCGGCCTTGAGTGTCTTGGGGCTGTCTTGGGTTCGTGCATTTTGCGCTCGGGTCGGTGTAGAGTTTAGGGTTTAGGGCCTAAGGTTTAAGTTTAGAGTTGAGGGTGTAGGGTTTAGGTTGTAACAAACTCCAAGAAGGAGGAATCCTTATGAAGGAAAACCTCTACATGAAGCGTCTACATCCCCTAGCACGCCCCCAATGTTTTTGAACTCTATCTGAGAATCTTTCTTGTCTTCTACGCAAAACTGATATGCTTCCTTAACACACTACGACATGATACCCCGCACTCCCAAAACTTGAACAGTAAACCTCAAATCCTAAACCCTGAACTCTCAGAACCGAACCTCTGAATCACAAACCCTAAACCTCAAAACCTAGAACCTAAATCCCAAACCCGAAACCCCAAACCTCAAACTCTACTCCCTAAGCTCTAAACCCTAAAACCTCAAACCCTACTTCATCAGGTGGCCGAGAAGTCTAGGACATTTTCAGGTGGGTAGTTACCGTTATAGGAGCCTTGTAGCAGGTCTATATACCTTATAGAAGCCTTATAGAAGCCCTACATACCCTAAACTCCCGACCTGCAGTTTCCTTTAAACACGGGGCTTCGGTGGATCCACAACAGAACGTACCTATGGGTAGTTCTCTGAGTCAGGGTCCGTTTTTAACCCCCCCCCCCCAAGTAGTGCGGCACGCATGTAACTTAAGCCATATTCCTTACTTAAGGGGTATTGGGCTCTCTGGGTACAGCATCAGGTGGTGTAAGGGATGACCTACTTTATGGCTAGGATCCTATCATAAGAAACTAAGGTAACCAAAAAAAAGGTACTACATTTAAGGGTCTAGGTATAAGCCCTAAACCCTAAACCCTAAACCCCTAAACCCTAAACCCTAAACCCCTAAACCCTAATAAACCTCAAACCCTACTTCATCAGGTGGCGGAGAAGCTCGCTTCCGACCTGCCGTGCGCTGAACGGCACAGCGGGACGTCAGAAGCCCCCCAGGGGGGTGAAACTCTCACGGGCGAACCTGCGGCTTAGGGCTTATAATTGTTTAGGGAGAGGGTTTAGGAAGTTTAGGGTTTAGGGTTTAGGATCCCTAATTCAAGGGCCTAAAGAGTTAGACCTGTTTTTGTTGAGAGGGGTTGGTGTGTCTAAAAGAGAATGTAGGCGCCCGAATCCGATAAAGTAATCCCAAACAAGGAACTACTAAGGAGCCTCTGGGTATTTTTGTAGTTCCTTTTTGGGATTACTTTTTAGGATCCTAAATAGCAGCCACAAAAAGGAACTTCTAAGAAGCCTCTGGGCAAGCTCCTTGTCAAGAACGAAGCATTCAGGTCCCTAGACCGCGGCTTGAAACAGGGCCTTGGGAGTTTTGGATTCGGGCTCATGGGGTAATATAGGGGCCTTAGTAAGTAGAATAGGGTTTGGGGTACATTATACCATAATTATAAGAAGGAACCCCCAAGACCCTATTCTCATTATTAAGGACCCTACATTAACTCGTAAAGCCGAAACCCTCTCTGTGGTTGAGGATAGAGTAACCCAGAGGCCCTACTTACCCTGCGGCTGCCCGCCCGCTGCATGTGCCCATATACTTAATATAAGCTTTAATAGGCCTTAAAGCGCTTCCGATACATAGGTACTTTAAGGCCTGAGACTCTAGTTTTATAGGTCCATATGTATACATGAAGCGCTAGGGATATCCTCTGGGGGGTTGGGGTTAGAACTTAGGGTCGTGGGGCTTATGGCCTCTTTGACGTTTCATCGGTAGGTATGATATACAGTGATATGCATGTTAGTGTGTTGAAAGTGTAAGAATGACATGACGCAACTACATTCGACACCAATTACCAGTATGACTGTACTATACGTCCGTTAGTATAACAAGTCAGTTGAAACGAACATAACCATATATATATACATATATATACATATATATATATGTATATCTATTGCTTCGGGCCCTAACATAGCCGCTACCTTTGCAAACAAGAATGGACTCTGCTAGGTTCGGGCAGGGTATCGGACAAGACGGTGCCTAGCTCCGAGCTCTCTGACTCCCAAGCGTTCATCCCCCCAAAAGCCATGTTAAAGTTAACTGGTAGGCCACTACCCCGTAGGGCCGTAGGTAGCAGAACCTGAACCCCAAAGACAGCAGGACATTTCAAGTAACTACACCCAGAACGCAAACCCAATCCCAGTAGTAGAGCAATGAAAACATGGAACTCAGCAAATCCGAATCCAAACCGCTTCGCCAAACCCCCAACCCATTCCCTCCCCCATCAAAACCTAGATGTAAGAAGATCTGTACTGTTAACAACATACGGAAAATATAGCCAGGAAAAGAAACTATGAACACAATGAACGTGCAAACCAAAACTGTGTGTATATGTATACATCAACCTAGGTACTTAAATAAATAAATAAATAAATACATAAATATAAATATAAATATAAATAAAAACTAAATAAATAAATAAATATATATATATATATGTATCAAGACCGAGTCATTATACAACGTCTTGCTACTCATAATTAAAGACTGACCATCGGTCGAGTAGCCCGGGTGACCGATACAGCAGAATCTCGACTGTGCCTGTCACGGAGGGGGCTTTGGGCCTCAGGGCGTAGGCATGGGTTCTGTAGAAGTCCTATGAGGGTTTGGGGTTTGAAAACCCTAAAGTGTAGGCATAGGGTTCACTAGAAGTTCCATCAGGGCTTAAAGTTTGAGGGTATAGGTATAGGGGTTCTAGAATGGTTCCGTCAGGGTTGGTGTCGAGGCATGCCTATAGTCTCCGTTGCAATTCCTCTTTGGAATTACCTTACAGGATCCTTAATATAAGGTTGGTAAAACCAAAAGAGGGAACTGCAAGACTGCAATGCATACTATAGGTAGGTTCGTTAAACTAAAATTACATTAAGGTTTAGGGCTTGGTCTAAGTCTAGGGCTTTGGATTCGGCATAGGGTTTAGTGAAAGGTTTCATCAGGTTGTTGGGTTTAGGGCTCAAGGTTTATAGGGTTCTACGGAGTTGTTATCTGAAGGTGTTCTGAAAGGGTCTTCAAAAATTAGCTTCAGGGCTTTGGTGTTCCGAGTTCCGGGTGGTAGGGTTAACCGCAGCATCCAGTCTGGCGAGTCTAGCTCCTTTTTTGGCTCCCCTGCCTTTACGAAAGGAACCTATTATAACCCTGAACTTGCTTAACCCTAAGCCCTAAGCCCTAAACCCTGAAAGCCCTAAAGCCTAAACCTTACAAACCCTAAACCCTAAGCCCTAAACCCGAATTAAACCCTAACCCAAAAAAGGAATTCCAATGGACGCAGGAGGTCAGGTTTGGGGTTCAAATGCTCGGAGTCAGCGTGAGACTTGTCCGCAGGCCTTACCCTAAGGCTCTAAGGACTCATATTAGAAGGCTTTTGGGCCCAAAGACCATACTATGTGAGGCTTTTGGGCTATTTTGAGCCTTAGGGTTAGAGAGATCTTTGTTCAACGCAAGGGCAATAGAACAAACAAAATACCAAGATGTCCTCTCGGATGAAGCAACCTCGTCTCGCAAACCTAAAGCCTAAAGACCAACAAAAAGAGTACCCCCGTCTCGCACTGAGTCCTAAGGTAGGTTCTGGAGGTTGCTGCTTTAGGGCTCCTGGAGCCCAGGCTTCTGAAGAGTGCAGGGCTTTGGGCATGTCGCCCGAGCTTTTCTTGGGGCTTCCATGCTTCAGCATTGAGCGCGCTGAAGCCTTCAGCAAAATAGGCTACCTTCGAATGGGGATGACATACTGCCCCCCAATAGGCGTGGCCGGAGGAGGCAGCAGATGAAGCTGAAGTCCAGAGTCAGCGGGTAGTGGGTACATGCAAGCATACTTACACACATCACAGAGATACCTATGCACAAAAAAACATACGGTTCTATCTTCATTTGCGTGCACACACACAAATGAAGGGGCCCATATACATGTGCATACATACATACATACATACATATACACATTCAGAGATCATTCCAATGCCATGCATAGACGGCAGAGAGAGAGAGAGAGACTGAAGTCCATGGAATCGAAAAAGAAATCCAGAACACCCGGCGGACATCTTTGCTAGATAAAGCGTGGAAACTTGAATACCCCAAGCCCCTATCCCAAAACCCCAAACCCAGTCATCCCTAAACCCTAAACCCTACACCCTAAACCCCAAACCCTAAACCCCTATCCCAAAACCCAAAACCCTGATCCCTAAACCCCAAACCCTAAACCCTAAACCCTACACCCTAAAACCCTGATCCCTAAACCCCAAACCCTAAACCCTAAACCCTACACCCTAAACCCCAAAACCCGACGCCCTGATCCCTAAACCCCAAACTCGCGGCCTCTGAGGGTGATGGCCAGGCTGGCTTAGGCTGGCCTCACAGCTGGCGGGCTTGCGGAACATCCCTCACCCTAAGCCTCAAAATAGCCCAGAAGCCTCACATAGTATGGTCTTTTGGCGCAAAAATACCCTAAACCCTAAACCTAAACCCGGTGCAAAAACCCTAAAAGCCCTAAACCCTAAAGCCTTATAATACGAGCCCAAAGAGTCTTAGGGGTAGACGACTTTGGATCTAGAAGGGTTCTGGGGCTGCACGGGCTCGGCAAGTCTATCAGGGGCTTAGCTTTTTGGGGGCTTTTTTTGTTGAGTTCAGGGTTTAGGGTTTAGGGTTTAGGGTTTAGGGTATGGGGCTTAAGGGCTTGAGGTCAGTGTGTAGTGTAGGGCTCTAGTTTGCCGCGGATTCCTGAACCTGCAATTTAAAGGTTTGCAAGAACCTGCACCATAAACCCTAAACCCTAACTCCTCTGGCACAACCCTAAACCCAAACTCCTCTCGCACCCTAAACCCTAAACCCAAACTCCTCTGGCACATTTTAGGTTGTAGGGTGTAGGGTTTAGACACATTTTTTAGGGTGTAGGGTGTAGGGTTTAGAGTAAACCCTACACCCTAAACCCTAAACCCTGCCATGCACCGTGAAACATTTCCCAAGGCTCTCAGGACTCATATCCTGAGATTCCTTAGTCCGAAGACAATAACATGAGGTCAGGGCTTTTAGGGCTTAGAGGGTTTAGGGTCTTAATATCTAACATAGGATGCGGCTATTGTCCCAAGTAAGCCTTACTCATGGTGAAAAGAGCTTCCGGTACCCTAACTTTACCAAACCCTAAACCCTAAACCCTATACGACAAATCCTGAAGGTCCCAGACCCTGCGCACTTCCGCCCCAGGCTCAAAAAGCTGCTAAAACCTGCTGAAACCTGATCCTAGAGCCTAAAAGCTGAAGAAGACTATAGAGGCCCAAACACTTCGACGAGGGTTTAGGGTTTCGGGTTTTCGGGGTTCAGGATTTATTGTTGTTCAGGGTTTAGGGTCTGGGGTGTAGTCGTCGTCCAACAAAATAATATTTGGGACTGCGCGAGGTATAGTATACTCTTACCAGGCATTCGGACGTCATGAGCCTACTGTCCTACTTCAGGGGCCTTCATTCATCAGTAGAATAAGGTCTGGGGTGTATACTGAAGTATAATTACTTCCATCTAGGAAACCTAGGAAACCCTATTAATGTTTGTCCCGACCCCCAAAAAATCCAAGCCCTTCCCACTCAAGGCCATGAACGGCGCAGTCCAGACCCCAAAAGCCTAAACCGCTAAACGCATAGACTCCGAAACTGAGCTGCAAGACCCTACACTGTTACACAACCCTAAACCCTCAACCCGAAACCCTCAACCTTAAACCCTAAACCCTCAACCCTCAACCCTCAACCCTAAACCCTCAACCCTAAACCCTAAGCCTGCTAAACCGTGGTTGCCGGCCTCCCGGCTCTTGGTCCGGAAAGACATCACCTTCTGCTGCCGGAGGAACTCAAGCTCCCAGGAGTCGTCGTAGTCGTGCTCTGCCTAGGCTTGGGGTTTCGGTTTTAGGGCTTATCGGGTTTAGGGTCTTTAGGGATCTAGTTTATGGGTTCGTTTTTTTTTTTATGGGTTCCTTTAAAGAGCTCTCTTGAGAGTTCCCTAGAGGCTCTTTGTATCTGGGGTTTAGGGTTTAGGAGGAGAGTTACGAAGGCTTCTTCGAGTCTGGGCTTCGGCTAGGGGGTCTCAGTGGGCCTGCGAAGATGTGGCGCCGAACAGTTCAATCTGTATCTCAAGGCAGGGACCTTGAACCCTCAACCCTAAACCCCTAAACCCCTCAACCCTGAATCCTGAACCCTAAACCCCTAAACACGTGATCCCTGAACCCCAAAACCCTGAACCCTAAGACCCTGGGAACCCTAAAACCCTAGAACCCTGAAACCCCCCTGCGGGTTCACTTTCCG
>CAJNJA010012382.1:0-13153 GCA_905231915.1 Symbiodinium necroappetens | reverse complement strand
TGTATGAATGCATGCATGCATGCATGAATGCAGACAGTTACACAACACACATATACATGCATAGACACACATAGAACCTGCATAAAAGACAAAACGTGGACAGCGACTTAAGGTGCATGTCTGCATACCTTGACACAATCCTGAAACCCTATCACTCTAGCCTGGATGAACACTGCAAGCTGCTGCGGATCTTCGGGTAGTGCAGCTAGAAGCTGTGATGCATCCCTGCTTTCCAAAGCTGAAGCAAGAGACTCACATGACCACTGCCGGGAAGTGAGGCGCTCCGGCCGTCGATCCGAAGACATTGTAAGGGCTTAGGGAGGCACACAGAAACCCCTAAGCAGACAAAAGCTGTGATCACACAGCGCCTTGAAGGAAGACTCCAGCAGGGAGATGGTACAGATCAGGCCATACACTTTGTACGCTTTTTTTTGGGCGTTGTATGGTTTTTGGTTGGGCGTTGCGTGGGTGAATCTGGGCGTATATTTCTAGGCGTTCTAATATTTGGGCGTTGTATGGGTGTTCTTGGGCGTTGCATGGGTGTTTGTGAGCGCTGTACGGATATTTCTGGGCGTTCGTGGTTTAGCAACATAGGAATCTATCTAAAACTAGGTTTTTTGGGTTTAGGATTAGCTGCTGGCTGCTAAAAAGTAGGTGTTCTGTTATGTAGGAGGGCCACAAAGCTTTAAAACATGCACACGTGTTTGCCCTGGGACCAAGTCGAACCCCTGAAACTGCTTGTTTCCCTTCTAGCAAGCTTTTGGGTGCAACACATTTGAAGTTGGCTTCTGCATTCAGGTGCAAGGGTGCTAGGATTCTAGGCGTTTCCCTTCTAAGATGCCTATCGGACTCCTGAACTTTTGGGGCCGGCCCTTGCTTCAGAGCCTGGGATACCTGAAGCATCTAGTTTTGCCACACCAAAGTAAGAGTGCCAAGGCTTAGGGTTCATCACTTCTTTGGGAGGGACACATAATTTAGCTTAGGGGGACTTAGCCAGGAGGTCTATAACACTATATATAACCATACAGAGGCTTAATTGGATACCCTTAGATTTCTAAGCCCACAATGAAACCCAGGATTTCCACAGCCGTTCCTTTTCAGCAGAGTGCCACCCAGCCTTCCCAGGTTTCCACATACCACTGAAGCTTGCTCTCATGTGCACACAGCTCAAAGTTCTTTGGGGAGGACTGGTCTCCATTCACTTGGGATTGCCATGGCCTTTGCACCATAGAGGTACCGCACAAAGTCAACCATTTCAGCCATGTGCCACATGTCACCCCACTCCCAATCATTCCAAATATCTATAGCTTCACGGCTTTGGAGTTCATCATCATGATTGAGTCTGGGGGTGAACTTGATCAAGCTATGGAGCTCTGAGGCAATCTTCTGCCCGAAAGCGGCTGTGTACTGCCTAGGCACAACACATCGAATCTGGACCAAGCTCCTAGCCAAAGTAACAACTCACTGAAGCCAAGAATTGAAATCTCAGGACATGACCCAGTAGTCCTCAGATCAAATGTGCCCTGGAAGCGGCTCCGCCCCTCCTTGTCCTGCCACCTCTTGACAGGTGGCCCACGGCGCTGGGGATTGCGAAGCTCGGCCTTGGCCCGCACCTCGGAGCGCTTAAGGCGTCCTAGCCAAAATTTGGTAATGGCCCGGCTTGAGGACCACAGAACCGTCGGCTTTGGGGTTCGAGATTCATAGTGCCACATCCAGAATTTGGATTTCCAGACCTGGGGCAGGGCTAGATGTTAGACCAGGAGGAAGCATTAGATAAGACACTTTGGGATGTCGTGCCTGCATTTGACCACACACAAACTGCATGGGGCCCAACTCGAAGAGAAGTGAGGACTTTGGCTGTTCAATGACCCAGGTCCCAATAAATGCAGTTGTTGCCAGGAGCAATAGGGCCACCCTGAGGGAGTTTATCGACTACATATATATATATATAAATGAATATATATATATATATATGGATGGATATATATATATATAAAGGTATATATATATAAAGATATATATATATATACATATATAGATATATCTATATATATATATCAGCAAGAGAACCCAGCCTGAGCAATGCAAATCTAAGCTAAACCTAGAAAGCCACAGTAATTACACAAACCCTACCTGATCCTTGACCACACCTACAACAAGACAGCCCGGCCTAGCAGCCATCTTATTTGCAGATACAACGGCAGGGAGGTCCAAGCACCCTTCTGGATTTGCCAAAGATCGGCCCGTGCTTCCCCGGCTTGTGGTGACAAAAGAACTACAATGCACTCCCAGCCAATGTAGATATCCACGTCTGTCCCCACGCAGCGTGGCTGTCAGAAAGGCCCTGAGATCCCAACTTAATCAAGAGCCACAAGAGAAACACAATGTATGACATGGTCCTAAGTTCCACCTGATTGAGCTGAGTATCCCAAAGCCACCATTCTTGTTCACATCTAGTGCTGCAGACTGCAAAACATCCATGGTAACACATTGTTGCCCTGGCCACATTGCAGCCACCTGCTTGGTGGCCTCGGCATTGCCAGCAAAGCTCTCCACAAAGCCATAGGAGAACACCTGTTTCAGGATTTGGATGCCTACTAGGGGAGTGAAGAACGTTCTGTGGGTAGGCACATAAGACACACATTGTCCTGTCTAAGGTTTTGGGTCCCTGCTAGGTTGTATAAAAGCAAGCATTCATGGAAGGTTGTGCTTGAGGAAACTATACAGATACATGGTATGTTTATATCTATATACACATGGAAACATATGAAAATAGGCTTTACATTTTCATTTATGTATAGCTCTATATAGAGATGTATATTTATATATACATATATACGTATATGCACACACACACACATAGTTCTTTATTCCTCATTCATATATGTCTAGTACGCATACAGAAAGATATAAATATGTGTATATATAAATATTTGTTTATGTAAAATTAGATATATATATATATATACATACATATGTACACATACAACTAATAGTTGCATACATTTGCAAGCACATCCATACATGCATTCATCAGGAAGCAAACCCGGCACCTAGTAATGAATACATTACAATATGTTGGCTAACTAGCTCTCAAACATCTCTGCAGGGACTAGCCAGGACATACCAGTAACATAAGGCCAGCATATACTCAGGGCAACCAGCATAGCCGACTTTCACTTTTTGGGGATCTGTGCTAGCTGCTAGCTTGTATTCATCATGCAACCCTGATGTACACTGTAGCTTCATGCAGAACCCCTATATTAAAGCCCTATTTGCTTCTACATACTTAAATGTATACCTATTGCAAACCCCAGCATATTAGTTTTCTATAGAAACCTTAAATTGTAGAGGATCCTTGCTACTAATACTCATTCCCTTAAGTCCTTTGTGTACAGGACACTGATTGCATGCTATGTCCTTTCTTTGTTTTTCCTCCTGACTCTCGTCTTTATCTCTCTCTCTCTCTCTCTGCCTGGATCTCTTATCTGGTTACTAGATGTATAGACAAAGCCTCGGAAGGCCTCCGTGCGCAGATCCACTTCCTGGTTCCAGAGGAGGAGCAAGCAGGCGAAGGCCAGGATCTGCAGTGGGAACAGGATAGGGATAGGCTAAGCTGGGGATACCTTGACCACTGCATGGGCTCTCTATTCTTAGCAGTCTTGCTATTATTAATAGTTATTATTACTACTATTCTTTTCGTAATTATGATTCGGTTTTCGAAGCAGCAATCAAGCCATTGTGTCACAGTTCTAGAACCCATCATTACTCAGTTCAGGTCTCTGGACAAGTGAAGCCATTGGGGGATGAGCAATCAGTGGGACAATGGACACATGCACCAACATATCTGAATACTGCAGTCAGCAGACCTTGGGGGCACCGACCCGTCGCAGACGACGAAGAATGTCTGCTTCCGTCCAGGAGCCCATTGCAGCTAAAACTGCCAAGCACTGTAGTGACCCTTTAGAGCCAGCACTGCCACCAACAGTTTGCAGCCAACTCACAAAGTGCCCATGCTGATAGCTAACTTGATGGATCATGCTCAGTTGCACTCATAGCTGGCCACTCATGTACGATATGAACATGGCAGACCCCTTCACCCAGAACTGGTGTAAACATGTCGGTCTCTGCATGGCTGCTCTTCGGAAGGATCCAGGATTCCGGCCTTTGCAGCTTTCCGCTTGCCCCGCAGAGAGGCAAACACCTGCGTGGCCAGGGGATGCACACACAGGCCCCATGTCGATCAAATTGAATGACACAGTCAGTGAGATCTATGCAGGCAACCGATTGTGTGTCAGTCAATGTAGCAGCAGCTTCAACCGGAGCATTTGCATAGACATACTTCTTTCCTCCACCACAGCAGATCTTCGAATCATGAGGCAGTGGCACGATTGGCCACCCAAGCTATGTAGGCCATTCGACCCCATTACCACCAAGCCCTGCTCTATGGCCGACCATGCACTTTCCATAAAGTGGCTTATGCAAAGGCCCTAGAAACTTTGCGAGACTAATTTAAAGCCTAAGCCAAGGACCCCCAAACCCCACATCAAATCTGTTCCAACCAAACATGAACCATGAGCTGAAAATCTAGGCTAAGCTTAAACCACCTAACAAAAAGTGTAGGCCCAATCTTAGCCTGACACACATGACTGCAGCCTGAAAAGTTTCGGATGTCCACAAACTCTTTGTATCCAAGGTTTCATGGTTTCTGAGGTTTGATAGGGTGTCTAGGGTTTATAAGGCTCGAAGTTTTGTCAGGGCAATCCTGAGTTGGGTTAGCAACCAATCTAGATAGGTATAACTATTTTTATATATATATATACATACATATCTACATACATACATATATATATAGATAGATAGATAGATAGATAGATAGATACACAGACAGATACCTATGTGTACATGAGCAAAAGCCTGTATGTAGATGTGTATAATACTTGCTACATTGATTGCTTGTACTGGGCTTAGCTTCCAGTGGTAGCACTTCATATGTAGCTTCATGCTAGAAAGCAACATAGGACTGTAGGCTGTTGTTCTGCAGTGGGCATCAGATGTATAGGTGGGACTACATGTAGGCTTGCAGATATGCTTGCTGGGGGTAGAGACAGGGTGCATATGGAAGCATGGGCTTGGGGTTTTGGGCTTGTATCATGAAAGTATAGAAGTTTGATGGAGCTACACTTAGATATGTTATTCTAGGGTCAATTAACATGTTGGGTAGTCCACCAAACTGCCCAATATGTTCAACCCACCTCTAGCATCTAGGCCTTCCAGGGTACCCAGGATTATAGGCAAACAAATAATCTATGTAGTGGGTTTCCAGACTTAGCCTCTAGCCCATGTTTACCACAAAGTCACAGGGCCCGGCCAGGCAGGTCAGTGGAACTGTGCTCAAAATCAAAACCTGTCTGAATCTTGCTTCACCAAAAACAGGTGGCAGGTCTTTCAAGGGATGGTTACCACCCCCGCATGAAATCGTAGAGTGCTTTCATGCACCCAAAGTAATCCGAAAGCCCTCTCAGACCTACCCTAGCTGTCGGCTGGCACAGGCTCCAGACAATCACACGGTTGCTCAAGCCACTCCAGGAAGTGCGCCATCCTCGGAAAGCCTTGGCTGTTGGCTGTTGGCTGTTGCTGTTTAGGCATTCTAAGGTTTTGGTTAACACATATCTATACATGGGCCTCATAGGGTTTATAAGGGGATTACATGTAGGTTAGGCTGGTAAAAGGATCTAGAAGGAGGATTGAAGACATACTTGCTTGTCTTCTGCTTAGCCACATCTGCAGAAACTCGTAGGTTGCCTGCTCGATATACCCCCATGGGTTGGTCTCAAACTCTGTCCACGCTCTGCACTTCGCTTGCACCATATCGAAGAACTTGTACTGCAGCAGGGTTTGGGTCTAGTCTACATTGCAAAAAACAACCCTGGCTATGAGAATATGCCATTCTACATGGTCTGTATATGGTATACACTGGTATTCCTGACTAGGCTTTCTATGTATATTGTGTCGAGCAAGAGCTAAATTTAAAAGATAGATCCCCAAAAATCACTAAATCACCAAACCCCCGTAGCAATCACTTACTTCATTCCCTAAGCCAATCGTCACTTAGAACCTGTAGCTGTGCTAACCCAACTTAAGCCTTAAGCTGGATGAAGGCATCTTAAGGCTTAATATGGTCCTCGGCCGAACACCTCTGGCCACTCTTCAGCTTTGGCAGCACAAGCTCCTTGAACGACCCCACAATGCGCCGAAACTTGTTAATGCCGTGGGCACCGGTGGGCATCGCTCGTCTTGCAAACGTGTGGGGCAGCTCCTCTTGCTCCTGACCCTTGGGTGCCTGCACCGGTGCATCGTTTTCTGGCACTGCTGGCCTCAAAGCAGCTGGCTTCTTCATGGCTCCACCCTTGGCCTTAGCCTTAGCTTTTGGCTTGGGTTCCTGATCATCGTCGGTAGCTGCTTCCTTGGACATGGGTTCTCGCTTGCGCTTGGGCTTGGGTTCCTGATCGTTGGCAGCTGCTTCCTTTGCTTCCTTGGACTTGGTTCCTCGCTTGGGCTTGGGTTCCTCATTGTCAGTGCTAGCCTTAGGTCCTGGCTTGGCCTTCGGCTTCGGATCACCTGCGGATGCTTCCTTGGACTTGGGTTCTCGCTTGCGCTTGGGCTTGGGTTCCTCATCGTGGGCAGCTGCTTCCTTTGCTTTCTTGGACTTGGCTCCTTGCTTAGCTGGCTTGGCTTCCTCTGGATCCTTGGATTTTGGAGGCTTCTGCTTGCCATCA
The DNA here is from genome assembly GCA_905231915.1 of Symbiodinium necroappetens. Taxonomy (NCBI): domain Eukaryota; class Dinophyceae; order Suessiales; family Symbiodiniaceae; genus Symbiodinium; species Symbiodinium necroappetens. The sequence goes on along the minus strand of CAJNJA010012382.1, from coordinate 6,374 downwards.
GCTGCAATGGCCTTGTTGGCGGCCTTTGCTTTCTTGTTTTTGCGGGCTTCAAGAATCAATCGCATCTGATCATCTTTCGTTGCAGGGGCCTAGAATCAGGGTGTCCCATGTAGCCTAAGAGGACTACCTTCTTAAGTGTCTATGCATGCCAAGGTTGCAAAACTCCAAACAAAACCTCATGCATGTCTTGTTGTACTATGCCATTGCCTGCAAAGGTGACACTGCATCATCCATGCCAGGTGCAGCTTTCCCCATAGCCGAGCTGTTCTCTAGCACATCCACTTCGGTTGCCACCATTGCCTGCTTCAGGTGATGGCTGTTCTCACCCACATCCCCCTCGGTTGCCACCATTGCCTGCTGCTTCAGGTCAGGGCTGTTCTCTGGCACATCCCCCTGGGTTGCCATCATTGCCTGCTTCAGGTCCGGGCTGTTCTGTGGCACATCCCCCTCGGTTGCCACCATTGCCTGCTTGAGATCGGGGCTGTTCTCTGGCACATAGGTATCCTCCTGGTCGGGGTTCTTCGGCATGTGGGAGCCAAAGCCTGTGAAGTGGCTTAACATGACAAATGTCACTCAGAGTGCATGTAGAAACATGACCACTCACATAATATGGTTTTGCAGGTCTAATTGAGATAAGTGCACATGCAGCTAACACCATCTACATGCAGAGCTTGCTGGAGTTCAGGAAAGCCGAAGAAAAGCGTAGTTATCTTATATGTTTCCAATCGAGAGAGAGAGAGAGAGAGAATATGTACATCCCCTCATCAAGTCCCAAATAGCTTATCCTTGAACAAAGCCCAGCCCCTCCATGAACTATAAGATGAAACAAATTTGCCTTCTAGCCCAGCCCCTCCATGAACTATAAGATGAAACAAATTTGCCTTCTCCATAGTAGATGGTATTCGCCGGTGATGCAGCAACAAAAGGTGCATACCCTCCATGCCCAGATGCTGCTCCTGCCAAAGCAGCACTCAGGCCAGGCAATATCCTGCAGGGGCTTCAGGATTCTGCTTCAATGCTTCGGAAATTGAGTACAAACCATACATAAGAACAGCCCAAGATCTAACCGACTCAAGCCTATGATAGACTATCATGAGCCAGCCCAAACATAAACCCAAAAACACTTTGGCAACACCCCACATTGATGTCAAGGGAGTGGTGCTGGGCTTCAGCGCATTCAGCTTTGTCTTGCATGCCTCCAAGAACCTTTCCTTCTGTTCTGTAGAAAGCTTCGATGACAAAGCGGGATCCCAGGTCTTCGAAGGAATGTGGGGGCGACGGGTGATCACAGAGGGCACAGCCGATGAGGATGATGAAACTTCAACTTCAGGGCTTGATTCAATTGTGCAGACAGCTTCATCTACATCATCGCCATCAGCATCCAGAAAGGTTTTCTGAGTTTGCAAGCCAAGCGAAGCTAAAGGATCAGGATCCTCAGGTGGACTGTCGGGCATGTGCTCCTCCGTCCAAGTCTCAGTGATTGTATGGGCCAAGCGGTAGCCTGCCTTCGCGCTATCCAAAGCAATCTTCTGATCCCTTGTCAAGCTTGCCCGATCAACCACCTCAGCCCCATCGGGACCCTCACCAAGAGCCTCAGCCCCATCGGGATCCTCACCAAGAGCCTCAGCCCCAGGACCCTCATCAAGAGCCTCAGCCCCAGGACCCTCATCAAGAGCCTCAGCCCCATGACCCTCATCAAGAGCCACAGGCCCATCAGCATCGGCGCCGTCGTCCACATCCTGGTACTCATCCTCTGCCAGAGGAGCCCCTTGCTCGAGGGCTGCTGCCTGCATGGGTTATGGGTTGATGTTATGTTTGAAGGGCCGGCTTCATGCAGAGTACCAACAAATTACGACACTACAATTTTAAGAGTAATATGCCTTCTGTCTCTTCTTCACTTCATGGAGCACTTCAAACAGCTGCTTCACCTTGTCGTCCTTAGCTGGGAAGCTGGCTTTGCTTGAGAAGGTGGGTCTATTCTATTGAACGACATCAAGCACTGCATAAGACACAACACGGTTGAAACATGGAAGTCTTGAACATACATTGTGTTGGGTTAAGTCGAGGTTCTCGAGGTTTTTCTGGCCGCATGACTTTGGTACGGAGCAGTGTAAACATCTTGTGCAGGATCCAGGCATCCTTGAAAGCCCAAACCACAGCATCATGGTTTGCATTGCTCTGGTAGTGGTTCTTATGCTTCTGGTACCAGCCAACACACATTTTTGCAAGGGACTCGGCGGGCTCGGATGAAAGCCGATCGCGGGAGCTCATCTGGTCCACAATCTCTTTCAGCACTAAGAAGTTGTGGCTCATATTCTCAAGGCTCGGCAAACAAGTCTCAGCTGCACCTTTCCGATCTTGCATAAGTCGTTGGCCCCTCGAAGCCCTGCCCCGAAGCTCCGAATGCTGATCCCAAAGCCCAGCCATTCTCGCACACTCCTCATTGGAGCAAGGCTTGCCATCAGGAAACACTTTGCGCGGCATCCTAGAGTCCTACAGAAGGCCCTATATTGAGTGGCATCCTAGAGTCGTACGTTACAAGGCCTTATTGAGTGGCATCCTAGAGTCCTAGAAAGCCCCATCTTGAAACATGTCCTTGAAGTGACGCTGGTAGAAGCCAAAAGCAAAACAGCAATCACCTGCAGTCTTAACCCCAATCCCAAGCACGGGTGGCGGGTGGGCGCACCGCCTGTGAGGACATTCTTCGGCAACGGATCCATCTCGATCACTCGGTCATCGCTCGGCTATATAGGGTTTAGGGTGGGCTTAGGGTGGGTTTAGGGTGGGCTTATGCTGGGCTTATGGTGGGCTTAGGGTGGGCTTAGGGTGGGCTTAGGGTGGGTTTAGGGTGGGCTTATGCTGGGCTTATGGTGGGCTTAGGGTGGGCTTAGGGTGGTTGAAAGTCTGGCGGTTGAAGAAGTACATGACATAAGGCTTTTAAGTGTCTGCAGTTGATATCCATGTAGATGGATATCGGTGAACGATTGGGTAGAAAGAATGACAGATAAGCAGCTAGACCATGAGGGAGATAGCTAGGTAGATAGATGAAGATGAAACTAGAAGTGATATCCGGCATAGAGAAGTATCTTAAGTTTACAATGCATGTTTGCAGGGCCTTGCCTTAGTCCAGAACCAACTCCGACCTGTATAAGCAAGGGGGTCTCAAGGAATCTAGGCGTTTAGGGTCATATCTAGGCGTAGGGGCTGTTTCTAAGCGGGCCGAGAAAACCGTCAGCGGAGAAGGACCCAGGTAGGGTTTAGGGTTTATGGGGTTTCGGGTTATGGTTTAGGGCTTAGGGTTTATGGGGTTTCGGGTTATGGTTTAGGGTTTTAGGCTTTGGGTTCGGGCTATGTTGAGGCTTACTTTACACCATAAGAGCTCGTGTACCCATGTAGTATATACTGAGGCCCTTAAGTACCTAAAAAGCTACTACATTAAAGCCTTAGTAACTAAATGTCTTCTATATCGCCTAGGGTTCGATCTTCTGGGCGGCGATGAAACTAAACCCTAAACCCTAAACCAAAACCATAACCCGAAACACCATAAAACCCTAAACCCTAAACCCTAGGGGGAGCTCCCCTGAGCGATGTCAGAGTCCACAGAGACCGTTCCACTGCCCAACAAGCAGAGTAGCTGGGTTTAGGGTTTTTTGGGTTTAGGAGTCTAGTGTCGCAAGAGCCGTCCGAAGCGAAGGAAGCCCCATCAACGGAGAGAACATTGATCAGTCTAAGACCAAAACCGGATGAATAGGTCTCGGTATCCGCACAATACCGTCGAAAGCTACACTCGTAAACAAGGAAACTTACATACTTATAAGATGTATGACAGCGTCGGACGGCCCTAAACCCTAAACCCTAAACCCGAAACCCCAAAACCCAAACCCTGAACCCCAAAACCCAAGAGCCCAATCCCACTGCCCTGCAGCGCCTCCGGATCCTCTGAGGCAGCACCAAGGGCGAAGCGCAGCGCCGCACTGCGCCCGGCGACCTCGGGGCAAAGATGGCTTTGCCCATAGGCACCTAAGTAGTTCCTTTTTCTGGTTTATAGGGTTTAGGGTTTAGGGTAGTTAGAATCCTATAAGAAAACCGCAAAATGGAACTACTTAGGGGCCCATGGGTGCACTGTCTTTCGATTTTTGCGGGGTTTAGAGTTTGAGGGTTGAAGCCTTGGCAGTTCACCACTTCCCCTAGCATTGCTGTGGGGCTCCAGAGCTTACGGCACTCGCTGTCTAGAGCAGAGAGCAACTTGGACGGCTAGTGGGAAGGAAAAACCAAGTTCATAGTAACAGACCCTACATCTTGAACGGGAACTCCACAAAGAATCACAGAGGACACAACTTGCAATATTGCTGCACTCTGAAGCCCTCGCCACAAGGACCAACACGCTAGAACTCATCCGAACAAAGGCTCTGAAAACTTGCCTACCACTGGCCTTGACGCGCAGTGAGACTATTAGCGATTCACGGTGAAACTATTAGCTATTCAGCCTTGGAGTGCTGAAGGCAGCCCTAAACTCCAGATTGTTTTAAACTCCAGATCCGAGGAAGATTAGCTATCAGAGGCTTTGGAGTTTCCTCAAGGGCTGGGCTTTCACTGCGGGCAAAGTGGCGGCGCGCCCAACGATGGCTGAATCGCTCCGCAGGGACTGGCAGCGACGGCTTTGTGGTGTTGAGGCTGATCTGTCGCGTTACAAATTATACTGTATATAGTATATGCACACCATAAATAAATAAAGGTATGTATGTATGTATGTATGTATGTATGTATATATATAATTTAATTGTTTATTTTTCTATGTATTTATTGTGCATGAGCGTGTGCCGCACTGAATCTGAATCTGGAGCAGTTGCATTCAGGCAACGTTGATGTGAGCCTTCGTCTGCGGCCCTGAAGAGTACTTCAGGTATTGAAGCCTCCCGGGCCACAGATTGAGGCCTCCCGGGCCACAATGTATCCTGAACAAACTAAGACTAAGAAGCATTGCAACCAGGAGGTCCAAACCCGACTCCTGGGCCTCAAGCAAATGTCCCTCAATAAACCGCCAGAAGCCCTGAACCCCTGAACCCGAATATGAACCGTATAGGAGCCCGATATGAAACCCAATAGAAGCCCATAAAGCCCTAGATGGTTCAACACTAACTCGTGCACCCCTACCAGTTGATCCTGCCACTCTTGTCGGCCTCGTCTGCAAACTGCAGGGACAGCGGATTACCTCGGCCGGGAGGCTCCAAGGGCTCAGAACTCATTTGGAAGTTTCGGGGTTTTATACGGGAGTTCGGGGAATAGGGGCTTGGGGGGCTTGGGAGCTTCTGGATCGGGGAGAAAGAAAGTTGGCTTAGAAGGTCTCCAGGGTGAAGGGTCGTAAGACGATCGGGAGTCCCTCAGAAACCAGTTTCGAAGCCGAGCGGCTTCCAACAGCAGCCAGCACAATCTCCTGGCAGGGAAGATATGGCGGTGCGTCGTGTTGGCATCAACGCTGATAGTTTTACATCCTAAGAGCTGCATTCATGCGACCGACCATCGGTGCGTCCGCGCGCCCGGGTGTGGTGTGGTGTGGTGTGTGTGTGTGTGCGCGTGTGTCTTTGTTTTGCTGCCTGTCAACCTCCGTTTCTTCGTTAGCTTCCTGCTGACATTACAGGCACTGCTCTACAAGGAGAAGTCTGGAATGACCCTGGAGATTCTGCTGCTCCTTGTGGGAAGGGTTCGTTTAAACTTGCGCCTTGCAGCATTAGTGTTATGGTGATAGTTTTCGGAATCATATGCACTCCTTGATCTGATGTTCTGCCGATAGTGAAACTTCCGAATATTATCGATTCGCGAATATTGAAGTGCAAAGGTCCAGATCCCATCTGAGGCCTCTGACCCATGTCAGCTTATTGATTAGGCTGACTAGGCTTTAGGATTTGTACGGTTTGTTGCAAGCTTCGCAGACACAACAACAAGAAACGACACCACTACAGGTAGTAGCAGAATGCCGGAGTAAGCTATACGCGGATGCAGGGAAGAACCATGTGCGGGAGAAAACCCTTCCGACTGCGTAATCTCATATCTGCGCCAGAAGCCTTCCCAGGAGACAGGTACGGTGTGGCCAGAAGGTTGTGGTTTAGAGAAGTTTAGAGATGTTTAGCGTCTAGGTTGCCGTGCTCGACCAGTCTTCTGAAGCTTACATGTATACATGTGACTGATCGAAGGCAGCCCAGTGGCACGGCAGCATCGCAGATCCTCTGAGGCAAAGCAAAGAGCCCAGCCTCCAGCAGAACACCAGGATCGTCATATGGGGGTCTCCGAAAATAGGGGACCCTAATATAGTACCCTAAATAGTAGGATCCTTATTATAAGGACACCAAAATAAGATACCCCCTATTTTCGGAAAC
>CAJNJA010012381.1:0-13154 GCA_905231915.1 Symbiodinium necroappetens | reverse complement strand
TCAAAGACAAGTCAGGCGCATTGCTGTGCGATTCGATGCAAAATATAGTTCTGCTTGAATGTTCTGACATCAGCGAGGGTCTCCCTCAAGGGATTGCAAAAAAAAAACGACTGCTGGACACACCGGCATAGTACTGTTTCGAAGTCGTCGGAATTTGAGGCGATGAGCCTGTGGTGGGGCGCGATCTAGGCACGTCTCAAAACCCGAGGAGGCTTTCCAGCTCCCAGGCCTCCAACGTCTCCAGAGATTAGCTGTTATATACTATATAGTATATACTATATATTATATACTATATACTATATATTATATATTATATATTATATATTATATATTATATATTATATATTATATATTATACATTATACATTATACATTATGCATTATATATATATATAGTATATGTATTATTGGTAAGATTCCCCAAAAAGCAACCGCCTGACCCGCAATCACCGACAGTAAGGTTTTGTCCGGGAACTGGTGCTCACCCGACAACCCTGCACGCCCGCCGCATAAGGATGACATGCGGAACTCGAGAAGTGTACTAAGTCGAAGCATCTCCGAGCTCCGAGAGTTAAAGTTAATTGTCCATAAGTATCCCTGAGAAGAAGGGGTTTCTTGACACGTTTCGTGTACCTACACTCCCCAACTTGCACCTTGAGGCGTGGCTTCGGGGACTGCCTCTGCTAGCGGTGTGGGCTCCCTGCGGATGCTTATAGGGTTTAGGGCTTTAGGGGTTTAGGGGTTTAGGGTCTAGGGCAAAGAAAACCCGACGATCATCCATGGAGACCAGATGCAAAAAAGACTTCGGGGTTCCATCTGTAGGCGATAGTACATTAGCGTGATAGGTCTTAGATTGACCAACCATGGCCGAATACTTTCTACATAAGCATACACACACATATACATATATATATACACACACACAGACACACACACACACATACACCCCTAATTACACATATACATATGCACCTCGAATCTCATCGCAACCCTACAGAAGCAAGTTCGTGTCATGAGAGCTCTGCAACTACACGTCAAAATTGGATACACTGTAATTTTTGCCGCCGCCCCCTTCTAGGTCTCCGGTTCACAGGGTTAGACTGTAGACTTTAGGTTCATTGAGTTCAGGTTGGTGAGCTTTGGGATTGAAGTTGGGGTGGAGCTTTGCTTTTACATTGAAGCGGCAGTGGGTGGATTTGGTCATCCATAGCTTGCTGGGTGCGACACAGCACAGAACACAGCATTGGTAAGCTGGTAACAAGACTGCCGCTGGGTTGCCTGCTGTGCTTAGCAGCTGCGCGCAGTTCATCTGCGGGGCAATGGAGAAGGGAGGCATGGGCACTGCAGGTGATATGGTTGCGTTTACATATCAATCAATCTCCCTGTATCCTGCTGTAGGTAGAATAGAACTTCATCCCGTTATGGAGTCGAATCACAAGGCACCGAGATAGATTGACCCTCATGTGCTGAGCCTCAAGGTGAGCGACCTGCGTGGGTCCAGCTCACGGCCAAGCTCCAGTGGTGGTCGGAATCCCAAAAGAAGCACTTGCCCGCCTGGAGCCCAGATGGGCACCGAAGCCTGGACCGGGTGGAGCCGGGCGGCTCGATAGAGCCCAACAGTCGACAGTCGTTCCTTTATAGATTGAGGTAACAGAAAGAGCCAAGTATCCCGGCCCAATGCATCGCTAGGCCGCTAGTCTGGCATAGTATGTATCTCTGCAGCAGCCGGTGCCCCGCATGTCCCCATCCCAAACCCTGCGAGCCCACACCGATATTCAAGCATGTTGTGCTAAATTATAGTATATTGTGGCACTATAGAAAAGAAAAATTCCAGCTCAATGCGTCCTCATCACGAAAGCTCATGGAAGATGCCCTCTGCAGTCTCGGCTCAAGGGCTCAGGGTCGGTCGAAGCCGACCGTGGCTGGAATGCATCCATGCCTCGGTTTTCAGTTTGGGAAGCTCGGCTCGCTTTGGCTACCGACGGCGCGTGATTTTCAGATGTTGTAATTTGATAAGGCCTACCTTCTATTGGGGTGCAGGCATGCCTCCGTGATCAGTGCCGGCTCGTTTTTTTTTTCGAGGGGCTCCAACCGAATGCTGTACGGATGTCGGCAACGTGGAGCATGCTTCGTAGTGCTTGAGGGTGTTAGTTAGCAGGCCTTGGACTGAACCAGACCTCGAGTCAGGAGCAATTCCTGCTTTTGCGAATGCCCGGAGCGGTGTCTGGGCATGCATCTGGCTATTCTGAACCCTGCCTGTTCTCCCATGTTAAGCGTGAGCAGCTAGGGCAGTGGCTGTGGGCCTCGGCCGGCCTAGGCCCTAGGCTCGGGGTAGGTGCATAGGCCTCGGCCCGAAAGTACATCCAGGCGAGACGCGAACATCGAGCTCGTAGAAGAGCTGAAGAAAGCCGAGCACCTCGGAGTGGTATTTGGTCAGTCTTCTTCCCACCGCGGCGCACCAGCTCCATGCCGTCTGCCAGAGTCTCGATCAGCTGTGCGAGAGAATACGTAGACTAGACCCTGCGCATACATACATGCATGCATAAGTCCATGCATGCATGGATGTACGAACGAGATGACGGATTGATAGTTTGATAGTTGATAGATCGATCGGTCGACAGACAGACAGGCAGGCAGACAAACAGATGGAGACATAGATATGTACTATATACGGTACAGACCTAGATGTAGGTATACATACATGTATATGGAGAGACAGGAGCATTACTGTTGTCATCAAGTCACTTGAAAGGCTGGCCAGGGGATGCTCTGCATCGGACGGGGGAGAGCCGCATCCCGAACCTGATCTTGGCCTGAGTTGCTGGGCAGGAAGGAGGCAAACGTAGATTGCCTTTGCATGCCTACCTTATCTGAGTCATGTGGGAGTCTTGGCTGCTTTTTTTGCCACGTGTGGGCATGCAAGAGGGGTGGAATGGATCCTGAGCTCCTTCAGTGGTGCACCTTTGCCAGACTTCGGCGAGTCACTGTGCTACTGCTCAGGCCTGGCACCAGCTCCTCTTGTTCGCTCACGAACGCCCTCGGGTGACTTTATAGCCCAGACGTTCCACAGACAAATCTCCCCACAGGAGACTCACAGCAGCTAGGCTGCACTGACGCAGCACTGCTGCACGACCATGCACGACCTTTCCGCGCTAGCATGCTTCCCGGATAGGGCATATCTTTTTGCAGAAGCTAGAGGAGCCCAGAACCAAATCTCAATGTCCTGGAGGCTCACCGAAGAAGCTTGCCAGCATGCTCAGGCGGGCGCACGTGGCAGGGCATTGATCCATCGTTGATGGTGAGCTGACACGATGCTCACACAGCTACAGCCCTTCAACCCCGCATGGGATTAAAAGCAGCACAGAATTTGCTGTGCTTGGTGACTTGAACCACGGGACATACAGTAGTTAAGTCGTTGGTAGCGACACAGAGCTTTACATATATCAGCCATGCTGGACTACCAGGCGACCACAACTCTCTCACAACACACCTTGATGTTGGGCTCTTGTTGACAAGGCTTGGGCTATTCAGTGTTGGGGTCGGGTCGGCAGTTCAGGTACTAGCAGCAGATGTTTCGAGTGTCAGGCCAAATCTGCAGAGCCTGCTGCTAGTGCCTGTTGAGTTGGTGCCAGGATGTTGGAGTCGAGAACCAACCTCAACCTGGATGACGCCTCGAAGGAAAGCATGCCCAAGGAGCGAGAATTGAAATCCACGACACGTGCACGCAAGCTGGGCACATTTGTGCACAGATCAGATGTGGGCGTCTGTGCCTTCGCACATGTCCACGAGTGTGTGCGCACAGACACTCAGACTACAAGTATGCCTACGCCTACATAGCCATAATGGGCCCTACAGTCGTTGGAATGAAGGACGGAAGGGAAGCAAGATGGTACACTGCAGGTTTCATCGGGTGTAGAGTTTCGCCTGGAGTACTTCCTTCCCTTGCGTCCTCAAATCCTCGAGGTTGCTTTTCGCTGCCGGCCCGGCCCAAGTCTCTGATAGCGAAGTCAGTGAGAGCTGCAGCCATGGCTTCCTCACGTCGCATCCAGAGTTACCTGGCGCTTGCGCTTGCTTTGCTCTGGCCCGCAGAGGCTCAACTCACGACAGAGTCGACAGAGGTTTGCGACCAGTCCGACCAGTCCCTGCTGCAGCTTGGCAGTGGCCTGGGCTGTCCTCCGGTACCTCAAGTCAGCTGCCAGAACACGCTCGGCACGATGCACAACGGGCCCACCCCAGGTATGAAGAAGCTGTCCAAGGCCATGCCGGATGTGGACCTAAGCCCTGCGGACTGCTCCTTGTGCAGTACACCCGGTGCCTCTGCTTCCTTGTACAGCATTGAGCGCTTCGACGGTATGGGCCAACGTGCTGCTCACCTTATTGTGATGATGGCACTCGCAAGCCACTTGGGAGTGAATTTCGGTGGGCTACTCCCGCACCCTTCCACAGAAGTTCATGGTGCAGACGTCCACGCATGTTTGAGTGCAGTTGTGGGGAGCGATTATACATCCCTCCGTAAGCAGGTTAGACATGCCAATTTTGACACGTGTTTCTTCGGGAGCCACGTTCTGCTCTCAACATTCGAGGAAGGCCACCAGCCCGTCGGCCAGAAGATTTTGTTTCAGGAATGCGGATTTGGGAAGGATATAGTCCGCTTCTTGACGCCAACTTTCCTGCAAAAGTTGAGACAGCACACGCAGCTACTCAGCCACCCAACGCCGTACTTTGGTCACGAGAAGAGGATTCGCGTGGCCGTCCATGTCCGCCGAGGCGACATCGACGTCTCAAGGCAGACGAATCGCGACATTCCTAACAACGTGTACCTCCAGGTTGTAGAGACCATTCGAAACATGGCTCGGAACATGGCGGAGATCCATGTCTTCAGCACCACTAAGGAGGGAAAGCACGCCAGCAGCGACTTCGAAGCTTTCGAAAAAGCCGGTATGACAGTTCACTTGAACGGTGATGAACTCGGCGACCTGGCCCACATGGCCCAAGCAGACGTTCTTGTCCAGGCTCCCAGCAGCTTCTCCTGGGTGGCCGGCGTCCTGAGTACGAACTGCGTGGTTTCCTTCAAATCTTATCCCGGCGGTTTACAGGACTGGATCTTCCACCACACTGGAAGCTTCAAAAAGGACGATGCAGACCGCCTTCGGCAGTGCATCCAGGATCGTTTGCACAGCACCGGCCTCTTGTGAATCTGCCTATAGCTTTGAAGTACCTCCATGCACACACAGTTGCCTAGTTAGTTTTGAACCTGCGCAGAGTCTCGTTGGTGCCCTTTGTCGAAGACAAGGGTCTCTGCCAGCGGCTCCAATTATGCTTTAGAGTCCTGTGGACAATGGCTTTGTTGGTCAAAAAGACAGTAACGTTTCCGAGACTGATCCGAACCTGCCGCCAAGTGGCCGTCCTGATTTCAGAGCCTGGCCGCTCCGACTCGAGCAGTAGCCGGATATTATATTATATTATACTATATTATATTATATTATGTTATAGTATATTATATTATATTATAGTATATTATATTATATTATATTATATTATATAATACATATATATATACATATGTATATATACAAGGATACACACACACATACATACACACACACAATGCACGCTTAGGGCGTGGGGTTTAGGGCTCAGGGCTTAGCTTAGGGCTCAGGGCTTAACCTAGGCATATATATATATATATGTATATATAGAGAGAGAGAAAGAGAGAAAGAGAGAGAGAGAGAGAGAGAGTGACAGAGAGAGGGAAGAGAGAGAGAGAGAGTGGGAGTTGCATATGTTAGCATGTCTGAATGCAATTGTTTCTGTAGGTGGAAGTTTACATGAATAAGCCTCTTCGTCTTCATCATAGTCTTAGAGGATGTTTCGGGTCTCGAATTTCAAGGGAATTAGGGCTGGGGCTAAGTCCAGTTATTAAGAGCTTATAGGATTTGGGGTTTAGGGTCATACTGGGATTTAACGCTCGGGTTGAACTCGCGGGGGCTTACAGAGGTTCTTATGGGTTTTCATGGTGGTTGACAGATTTCACGAACATCGTGTTTGCAGCAGTGGGCTTGATCGTTGGAACAGGTTTGACGGGTATAATGTAGTATGGCTCTCGGACTACACAGGGGCCAGCTGCACAAGGTGAGATGCTCAAGCAAGCGTCATGAAGACGAGCATTGCAGAAATCTGTGTCGTCACGGGTCCAAATGCTGTCAGGAACTAGCCAGTCCCCAGATACAGCTCGAGTTCTGCTCCCAAAAACGGTGCTTGGGTAAGCTTGTCTTCAGAGTTTAGGCTTTAGGGGGTTTTAGGGTTTCGGGTTCGGGCCATGCATGCCAATCTGCAACGCGTGGGCACGCATGCACGCCAACGCTCCATGCGGCTTCGAGAGCGCTACAGGACCCCTGTATAAGCCTTACTACCCTACAGTGCCCAGATATGTGTGGCTCTCTAAATTAGGGTCCTTGTTAGGGTCTTTGTTTTAAATCGTGTGCCGTACAATTTTGGGTACCTAAAAAGGGATCCTAATTTAGAGAACTACCCATATAATACCAAGATGGCTGGCTCCTAAACCGTAAACCCTATTTCCTAAGCCCTAAATCCTAAACCCCAAATCCTAAACCCTAAATACTCAACCCTGAACTCTAAACCCCATCCGCAAAGCCATGGGAAGAATCGTCTTTCGGGTCCGAAGTTCACGGTTGGTAGTGCGAAAGACGCAAGCCTAGTGTAAGCCCGATATAAAACCCTAAGGGTCGAAAGGATCCCATGGTTAGGTACTGAGGTCTCGGATAGTAGCTATGTAGGTTAGCATTTTGGGGAGTATATGGTTATGAATCATGGAGTACTTGGACCCTTAATAAAAAACGGCCTCTAGCACGATTTCAATCCCTACCGAAAAATGCAAAAAAAATACATGCCCTAATTACACAAGCGGAACTATGGCCAACCCCCTTCACAAAAAAGGCGGGGGCTGACCTGCTCACATTCGACTTCGCCGTTTTGTACGACGACGGGCTCTGCAGGCATCTCCGCCTTGCAGGTTTAGGAGGTTGCTTTTCAGGGTTTAAGGTTTAGGGTTTTGGGTTTTGGGGTAGCTTAAAGATTTTGGTATCTAGTTTTTAATGGTTTAAGTTGTAAGCTGTATTTCGGGCTTCAGAAAATCGAAGTGAAGGAACCTCTCCACAACAACGTCTCCTCGAGTTTACGTCCTGTATGGAGGATGTTGCGAATTCTGTCGCTGGAATCCGTTTTTCTTGTAGAATGGTGCATGAATAAGATAAGGGCCTTAAGAATTAGAATAGGCTTTTGGTGTATCTTATACTCCCCAAAGGGTCTTAAGCACTGTTCTGGGGGATACTTGCCCAAATCATAATAAGGATCCCAATACAGAAACCTTATATGATGCTATATAGGCACCTCGGAACCCTTTAGGCTCTACTGTTAATAAGGAAGCCTACTGTAAGGATCGTAGTATAAACGGACCCTCTAGGTTATACTAAATTTTTATAGGAAGCTCTAAGGATTATCTATCCCAAAGGCTCAAGATAACCCAAAAGCCTTCTGTAGTATGGTCTTGAGACACAATTGCCCAAAAATATGGGACTTTCCGAAATTTAGGGTACCTTATTTTGGGGTCCGGATCATAAGGATCCTACTATTTAGGGTACTATATTGGGGTCCCATACTTTCGGAAACCCCCATATGAGTCCTTAGAGCCTTACCCATAGGCTCCTTAGTAGTTCCTTTTTGGGATTACCTTATAGGATTCTAAGTATGAACCATAAAAAGGAACTACTTAGGAGCCTATGGGTAGGGTCTTGATGATTATTCCGACCCGTGCCGCATCTGAAGAAGTCAAAGGCCACGTGAGGCCTCTGGGTTTGCTTTAGGGGTTTAGGGGGTTTAGGGTTTAGGGGTTTAGGGTTCAGGGCCTAGAGTTTAGGGGTTTAGGGGTTTAGGGATTTAGGGGTTTAGGGGTTTAGGGGTTTCGGGTTTAGGTGTTTAGGGGTTTCGGGTTTAGGGGTTCAGGGTTCAGGGTAGGTCGTCAGTGAGGGTAGACAAATTGTTAAGGATTCCTTGAATCGACTTGGTATGGGAGATAATGCAACTGTAATGTCGAGGTACAGATGCAGCAATCCTAGCTGGGGTTTGTGTGACCCACCTCAATCGTGTGGCTCGACCCTGATTCCGAAAGCATCCAATAAGACCCTATTTCCTAGACATTGCATAGCTGCATAGTGACATAGTGACTAAGCATTACTAAACCACGAAAGGTTGCCTGCAACCCTAAAGCAACAAAAGAGTAGATCATGAGCCTTGCATCATATGGGATAGATCCTGCAGCAGTAGCTATTACGTGGATCCACTTGGTTAGGCTTATGCAGGAGCTTTAAACTGTGCAACCTAGCAACCCCCAATCATCCCTGTTTTTATCTTGTATCCTCCCTCTTTGAGCAATTAAAAGTTGCCCTGAATTTTATTTATCAAAGAATCCTCGAAACCCTGCTAGGAACTCCTGGAAAGAATCCTTCAAGGAAGCGTGTATCGGAAGTTGAAGGCAACCCCAAACCGTAATCCCAAGTCCCTAACCCCTCACCCTAAAACCTTAATTCTCTTGCTGAGCTCATATGCCCAAAGCATATGGAGATTCTGTTTTATAGAGAGGATAATTACTATTGCAAAACATGTGAAATGTGAAGTGTACCCATTCAGCTACGTCACAATCTAGAATCTAGAACCCTTAGCATCAAAACAGCCCAAAAGCCTGCAAAAGCCTTTAAATATGAGTCCTTTGAGGGTAAGGGGAATAAATAATTCAGGGCCTGCTCCTCCACCACCTCGGGGCCATCGGTAGCTCTGTTCACAGGGCGCGGCGCCGGAGCAGCCTTCTACCGCTTGGATTTGATGGCTCTCTTGTTCTTTGGGACTTACCGCAAGGGTCCAAGTACTTAATAATCATATACTCTCCAAAATGCTAACCTACATAACTACTATCCGAAACCTAAGTACCTAGCTACTGGGTCCTTTGGACCCTTAGGGTTATAGGGTAGAGACCTTAATGAATAGAATAGGGTGTTGGGGTATGTTATGCTATAAGTAGAACTACAGTAAGGAACCCCCAAAATAGTATAGGTAATTATTAAGGCCTCAATATTCTAATGGGGATTCGACGGTTCTCGATGGGGGTTTTAGGGTTGAGGGTGTAAGCTTCACCTCAGTGTAGATTTTGGTTTGCAAGGCTTTTGCGGTGTTCCTCAATTGTTCGTAAGAAATTAGAATCAGAAGGCTTTGTAAAGTCGGGTTCGTGGCTCTAAGTACATCGTGGACACCGCAGAACTCTCCACAGTGACAAAATACGCCCTGAATCCCTAAACCCTAAACCCCAAACCCCTAGACCCCTAAACCCTTAAACCCCTAAACCCCTAAACCCCTAAACTTAAACCCTAAACCAATAAACCCATAAACCACTTCCAGCGACCTGGCGGTTTCTTGCCACTGAGCAGCTGCGCGGCCGCCGCCTTGTGGCGTTTGCGCCCTTCCAGCATTGCCTCTTGGAGGATCCATGGGACTTAGTAATTATGGTTATAAGTATACCTTAATTATGGGTTATAAAGTATACTATATAGTAATAAGTATATACCCTGATAATCAACCCTAGTTACTAAGTCCCATGCTCCTTTAAGCTTCTTCCCTAGCGCCCCTCTGCGTGTCGTGGTGCGCGGTCATCTTCGTCGTGGCCGGCAGCTTCTCGCCGCTGTACTTCACGAGCCGCAAGCTTGGTGGCTTGGCTTTACCCACAGGCCCCTAAGTAGTTCCATTTTGGGACTACCTTATAGGATTCTATAATAAATATAAGCCATAGAAGGAACTACTTAGGGGCCTATGGGTAGCAGCTTGTTCGTGGCTTCAATGACCTGCCATTGCAATACGGTTGATGAATCACCCATAATAAGGAATATACCATCATTCCCTTAGTTTATAGGGTCATTGAGGCAATGCAGATTTATATCATCAACAGGAGCGCCGACGATTCAGGGCTTTAGGGTTTAGGGCTTCTGGCTTAAATCCCTGCGGGCCTCAAACCTGAAACCCTAATTAGCCCTAAGCCTACGGTTTTGCAGGGTCTTTGGGCTTAGGGTTTAGGGGTTTAGGGTCTTTGGGCTACAGGTACCGAATGAGCAGGACCAGTGGCCCTAGGTTTGCACACATTCTCCAGGGCTCGCGGCTTCTACGCCTGAACCCGTGTTAGAGTGCAGAGTTTCGGTGGTGAGGGCAAAAGGTTATTGGGTCTGTGGCTTAGGCTGTGGAGTTTGGTTTAGGGTTTCAGGGTTTCAGGCTTTAGGTTTCCGATTTAGGTTTGCGTGTCAAGACTAGGAGGGTTTAGGGTTTAGGGGTTTAGGGTTTAGGGGTTTAGAGTTTAGGGTTTAGGGGTTTAGGGTTTAGGGTAGGAGCCAACACAACTTCCCTGTGAGCCTGATTTGGCAAGCTGTTGACATACTCACGCTGCTGCGTCTCGCTCACATGTGCCTGGCCGAGTCTATGTAAACCATTCTGCTAAAACTCCACATAAACCTAAACCTAGACACCCCAAACCGATATAAACTACCCGTCTAAAACTCCACATAATCCATAAACCCCTAAACCCATAAGCCGTAAACCTTAACCCAAAGGAGCTACCAGCTACCATTTAAAGACTTTCGATCCCCCAAAGTGCGTACCAAACATTCTGAGCCTTGGGGTGCGATCGTTTCCGATGCTTATGGGACGCAGGGTCTGGCCAAACCAGGATTTAGTAGTTAGGGTTTTGGGTTTAATTTAGGTTTACCGTAAACCCTGAACCATCCTAAACCCGAAATTGCAAACCATCCTAAACCCTAAACCATCCTGAACCCTAATCCCTAGACCCTAAACCGGGGTTAGGGTTGAGGGTACCGAAATCCTGCTTCAACCAAAAAACAGGCAAAGCGCGAAGTCCAGGACCTCAAAATCCCAAATCCTGCGGTCTTGAGCGTTTAGGGCTTAGGGTTCAAAATACTGCACCCCTGCTGTCCTGGTAAAGCACCCAGCACAGCCGCCTTAGAACCTCAGGAACCGCTTATCAAATCCACTCGGTTCATGAGTGAAACCGACAGTAACAAAGAAACCTACCTTCTTGAAGACGGCGTGTAAAGGAAAACTAATAAGGATGCCTACAAGGTTAGCTGTAAAAAGGAAATCTAATAAGGATACCTACACAGTTTAGTTGTAAAGGAAACCCAATAAAGATGCCTACAAAGGTTAGTTGTAAAGGACATCTTCTTACGGATGCCTACAAAGCTTAGTTGTGAAGGAAATTCAACAAGGATGCCTACAAAGGTTAATTGTAGAAAGGAAATCTAATAAGGATGCCTACCAATGTTAGTGTTTTTCTAAAACCCAGGGAGGGCTCTGTTGGGGTCTTGGTCCTTAGCCCTTTTTGTCCAAGGCGTTCCGCTTTCGTTCTTGGGACAAAGAGGCCCTAGGGCCTCACCCCTACAACATGCATAAAGGGTTCAGGCTTCAGGGTTTTAGGCTTAAGGGTTTTTTTTGTGGTTCAGGATTTAGGGTTTAGAGTCTTAGGGTTCAGGGCTCAGGGTTTAGGGTTTTAGGGTCTTAGGGTGTAGGGTTTAAGTGTTTAGTGTTCAGGGTCTAGTGTTGCGTCTTCAGGGTTTAGGGATTGAGGGCTTAGAGTTAAGGGCTTGGGCAGATAACTACACCGGGGGGTCCCTTACCTGTAGCCTCCTACTACTAAACTATACCTGGAAAGCCAGTAGTCTGTATTTAGGGGCTACTTTGAGCCAATTATGGGCTACTGGTATGGTAGTCTGTTATTTTGGGCTATTTGGCTTTTCAGGTAGTCCTTTTAACCCAACTTACTAAGCCCCCTCTGGGCGCTTAGCTAGAGGATCAGAGGAGCCCCGAACGCAATCCTCCAGGGCACCCTTAAAAGAAATCCCTTAAATCCGAAACCCCTTAAAGGAACCCCTCAAACCCCCCTAAGCCCTAAACCCTAAAAACCCTAAACCCCAAACCCCTTGAAGGAACCCCTAAAGCCTAAGATCAACAAGCACCAAAACACCCGAAATCCTAAACCTTACCCCCGAGGACCAACACTCCTAAATCGTAAGCCCACTACCTGGGGGTTTCCGAAAATCGGGGGCCCTAACATCGTACCCTAAATAGTAGGATCCTTATCATAAGGACCCCAAAATAAGGTACCCTAAACCCTTATTACAAGGACCCTAATTTTCAGAAAGCCCCAGCTCCCTAGTTGTCGGAAAGTCGCACCTCGATGTCGGGGTCGAAGGTGGTGGATAGCACAGGCATGCTCTCCGACTTGCGCAAGCCAGTGGCCTCAGAAGGTCCCTTCATTCAGGGTTCTACGCTGCGGGGCTTTGGGGCTTAAGTTTAAGGATTGGGGTTTAGGGGTTCAGGGCTTAGGGTCTTCGGTTTAGGGCTAGGGCTTAAGTTTAAGGATTGGGGTTTTGGGGTTCAGGGTTTAGGGTTTTGGGTTTAGGGCTAGGGCTTAAGTTTAAGGATTGGGGTTTAGGATGTAAGGTTTCAGGGGTTGGGAGTCTAGGTCTGGGTCTGGTACGGGCTTAGGTGTAGGGCTTAAGCTTTAAGGTTCAGTATTCAGCAGAGCTTATTTTTCAGGGTTTAGGGTTGGGTCTGGGTTTTTTGTAACGTTGAGCTTCGCGTTTGGGTCTTAGTTCACGGCTCTATGGAGTGAAGGGGTGCTTTGTATGGGGCTTTATACTTAGTTGCTGAGTTCATAAGCCTGAAACAGTGTAAGCTTTAGCTTTCAGTTCTATTAAGGATAACAGTATGTCACAAAGTGTCAAGCGCACCCAGTCAGTTACGTACAATCTGCGGAGGCTCGTGGGGCTTAGGGTGGACTGTTGTTGAGGCTATGGCTGTTGCTTTACCCTTAGCATCAAAATAGCACAAAAGCCTTATATAATAAATAGGGTCTTTAGGCCCAAAAGCCTTAAGATATGAGTCCTTTGAGGGCTGTGGCTTTAAGGTTTAGAGCGGAAGGTGCTCAAGTGTTGGGCTTTGAGGTGGACCCAGACCTTCGAATGTAGCACCCATTTTGGGTGGAACCTATCTTATTCACACCACTACTACTACTAGCCACCCCC
>CAJNJA010012380.1:0-13154 GCA_905231915.1 Symbiodinium necroappetens | reverse complement strand
AGGAGAAGGAGCAGGAGCAGTAGCAGTAGCAGCAGCAGCAGCAGCAGCAGCAGTAGTAGTAGTAGCAGCAGCAGCAGCAGGAGTAGGAGTAGTAGTAGTAGTAGTAGTCGTCGTAGTACTAGTACTAGTAGTACCAGTAGTAGTAGCAGCAGCAGTAGTAGTAGTAGCAGTAGTAGTAGCAGCAGCAGCAGCAGCAGGAGTAGTAGTAGTAGTAGTAGTAGTAAAGTCGTAGTAGTAGTACCATTAGTAGTGGTAGTAGTAGCAGCAGTAGCAGTAGCAGTAGCAGCAGCAGTAGTAGGAGTAACGCCGGAGTTGTCATAGTGGTGGCAGGAGCTACTGCGCAAGTCGTCGCCGTCACTCCTGTCGCAAGGAGGTGGCGTTTGTCATGGATGGTATTGTTGAGTGTATGCTGTTTTGGTGACCCAAGGCCTAAAGTAAGAATCAAGACCAAAATAATGGTCGTCATAGGACTGTAGAGTCGAGAGTCGTAGAGATTCGCAAAGTGTACACATGCACTGCTCCTGGGCATGAAACGGATCCTTGAAACACAGGACGATCATTCGCTGGCCTTGTTGGTCGGCTCCAGTGCTGCGAGTCGATCTGGCAGTGGCAAGGCCTCACAACTTAAGCCAGAGTTTGAATCATTTTGGGTTTAGGTCAGACTGGACCAGCTATGTTGAGCTGCCTTCCGGTCCCAATTTGGCACCGATACCAAGAGTTCTGCAAATTCTCCAGAAAAAAAAATAATTCCAGAGGCGACTCGCAAGAGAGGCGGCAGACAGGCGCCCCAGCTCTGCAGCGCTGACAACCGCCATCCCCCCTACCGGTATAGTCACTTCGTTACCACGCTTCCTGCTTTTGCACCTGTGCTGTGTCTTGTCGACTCACTTCGGCGGAAACAAAAGGCCTAGAAAGGTCAACCTCCAACAAACTTTGCAGAGCCATCAGAGCCCACTGCGACAAGTGATCATCGCCCATTATCTAGCAGCTGCTCACAGCCTGCAGTGGGTTGTGGAATTCAGTATACGCTCAGTGCTTGCTTGTGGGTAGTACTAACGATAATATTGACTGAATACTCCAATGCTGTCAAGATTGACTGCGTCGTCTGGATCTCTAATTAAGAGCACAATGTGTCCTGTGTACCATGTTGTGCCGTTGTACGTAGCCTTTAGCTCGCTTGCCTGGAACATCTCTGTGTATAATCCACATCATGGAAGTCAAGCATGTAAGTAAATCTCATTGCACGACTTGTAGCACCCACTTTTCAGGAAATGTCGCCTCAAGGACTCAGAGAGGAAACCCCAAACCCTGCCACACTCCACATTGCTTGACCGCAGCCCTCATGAAAGCACTCCTTAACCTAAAGACAGCTGAGTGCCGGGCGACTGCCGACGACCCCGGAGCGATCTCGGGATGGTATCCGACTATGAGAAATGTGGCTTTAGGAAATTCTTGGGTTATAAGCTGATGTTTACGGGGTTAAAGGCGATAGTCAGAGGAACTGTGCCAGTCAAGATTCGCTATATCAGATGGCAAGCAAGGAAGGAACTGCTTCTTCTGGAAATGGTGCTGATGCTGACGATACACGTGATGGCTATAATATATAAATAACTTATGGTGCTGATGACGATGGCGGTGGTGGTGATGACGACGATGATGATGACATGGCTGCCATGCTGATGGTGCGGCTAAGCAGCATCAAACTCATGATGCAAGCAATGCTGACCTTGCTCCAAGGACGTTACACCCTGATTCCGATGATGTTGGTTCTTCTACATGCGAGGCTCCTTGTTCGGAGGAAGAAAAGTTTGTGTGGCCATGAAGATGGCGCTTTCTCAGATGATTCTCTTCGCCTGCTAGCTTTCCATTCCATGGGGTTCCATGGATCAGGCTCAGCCGGGATCCAGCTCGGGCTTGGCAACTTGGGCGTTCGGACCCATGCAGCGTCAGGAAACCGTGTTGTTCACCGTGAAGTCCGTGGAAGCAGCATCAGGAGAACCCAAGACCCTGCTGCAAACCCAAACGTTCAATACTGAAACCCGAAGATCTAAATAAACCGGAACTTAAGTTTTGCCTACTGTGCTTCTCTCGCGGGAAAAAAGGCATGGTGCCTGTCGAAAGCTCCGGCGCTGGAGATTACCAGCAAAAGGCACCTTAATCCCATCGAAAAGGCGAGGTTTTAGTGTCGAAGCTGAACCGTGTAGGGTTTCGGGTTTCTCTGATTTTATTGATTTTATGGATTTTGTACTTTAGGGTTGCTTCGCCTCGTTTTGTGTGGCACGGCCCCTGTTCACAGAACAGCTCGAAATCTTGGATTGTGGGTAGGCACGTGTATACATGTGCATATTGTGATGGTGTGGGAGAGAAGATTTAAATGGATTGCATGGGTGTGCAATCGTCCAGTCTGAGAATGTTGCATGCATCCGCATGAAGGAGAACAGCATCCCAATTGACAAGGACCCAGAGGTTGTACCTCCCAGAGTAATGGCAGGAATCGAAGCCGAACAACGTGTCAAGGGGGTTCGTTCTCGAACACCATACATCACGTGACCTCTGCTGGCTCTCTCACTTCAGGACCGGGCAAGGCGCGCATCGCAGCCTGGTTTCAGACGAACTCAAATCTAGAAGCTCGCAACGCTCAAGCCGTAGTATGGCCAGTTGGACTACCTTCATTCTGCGACCTTACTTCCGCGCCTTCTAATTAATTCGGGGAATGGTTACGAACAAACTTGAAAAGGTTGTGTCATGCTTTGGCTTTGAAAGAAACGACGCATAAAGCACAGGCTGACTACCGCTTGAATGGCTCTGACATTTCACTGTTGCAGGCTGTCGCGGTTCAGGTTGCGACGATATCCGAAGTGTCAATACCTCTAGCAGTATTGGGCATGTGGCTCGACCCGGTATGGCCGTGAAAATTGCACAATGCTGTGACATATCATCTCATGTGTGTTTCTCTGTCTATACCAATTTCTTACATGCCCTGAGAATGCTTAAGACTGTCGTTCTTTCCGGTGCAAGCCACATTTTGGAGCCAGGCTAACACGCGCTAGAACATTTTTTTTTGGATAATGGCAGGGTCTGGATTGTTTTGGGTTCTCTTCGATGGTGCGTCGACACCGAAATTGGGCTGGCGGAAGCGGAGTCAACACCGGCCCGATTGACTGGGATTCGCTGCGCTGGGCTAACCTTTCCGAACCTCCCTCAACCGTTCCGAACCGTTTTCCATATATATATATATCTATACACATATATATATATATATTTCTATATATATATATGTATGTATGTATGTATGTATGTATGCATGTGTGTATGTATGTATGTATGTAAGTAAGCAAGTATGTATGTATGTATGTATGTATGTATGTATGTATGTATGTAAGCATGTATGTATGTAATAAGGGGCTCGCAAGCTGCACTAGCGCAGATTACGAAGCCCCCTGAACTCCATGTATGACCCTGCGGAGAATGGAGTTCGACAAGAGCCGGCTCGGCGGCACCGTGACTGAGGACGAGCTGGCCAGCGCTTCCGCGGTGGTGATTGCCATCATCACGGTCTGTGCCACGCTTGCTGTCGTGGCACGCTTGGAGTTGGGAATCAAGACAATCTCTTATAGCACCCTGGTATGCGGCAGGTACATCGTCAATCTGATCGTCCGGATGGTCGGTCACCACTTGAACCATTTCATCGCGATTGCCTTCGACATCGAAGCCTTTGCCCACACGGCACTGAGAGAGGAGCGGCCGAACGATGGCCACGGCGCCAAGGTGGATTGCTTGGGCCCCTCTCGTCGGCGCTTTCATGGCATGCATCTCTCGTGGATGCACCATGAAGACCGGGGTCATGTGCACCTTGCCCTTCCTGCATGCCATGCCGTGCTGGTTTTTCTGCATCTTCGGCGCAGCCGGCATCAGCATGAATCGACGCGCCATCTGGTTCCACGGTTTAAACAGCGCGGACTGCTGCCTCCACGCGGACACGAGCTTTCGGCCCAGCGGCACGGGCAGGTGCCTGGATGTGGCGGTGAGCATCCCCAGGAATTTTGAGCCCCGTGTGTAGTACCCAGGCGGTGACTCCCCAGGATACTGATTTGACCTCATGGGCCAGTGGCGGCCAGTTCTACGGGATGCTACGGGCAACGACTGCGTCTCGGCACCCCGACTCCGTCTTCCCGACCTGGCAGTTCCTGAGCAAGTTTGCAATGCCCAACGAGTAGTGATGGTAGAAGTTTTCGTCAGCCACAGTTTGGTGGTGTTTAGCTCGGCTTGCGTGCTTGTATAAACGCTATACATGCCAGTCTTGGGCACGGTTCTTTGACGATCGTGTGGGGTGTTGCTTTGCTGTTTGCCTCCCTCCCGCCCCTGGAGGAGCAGGCGCAAAGCTCCAGTGGTTTATTGTGCCGTGGACTTGTAGTTAACTGCCACGCGCTTGTTTGTTTGATGTCCTTATATCACTTCTTCCAGGGCTTTTGACATCTAGGGTATGTACCTTGTGCAGGGGCGGCCTCATGCGATGCCCGTGAGGTATACCTTGCACAGGTCCGAAAAAGTGACCTGTGAAGTCTCTTAGTGTGGTCGTGGTTTGCCTCCTTTTTGGTTTGGGTGCGATATGCTGTTTGCGATATTACGGCTTTTGCTACGGTGCCGGGTTGCGCGCAGCAGCATCTGCACCGGGGGGTCGAGTCAGATTTTTGTTCAGCCGAATGTGAGGTGTGTTATGCGGCTAGAGTATACTGACCGTACTCTGGTTTCCCCCTCCAGATTTTAATTTGATGCAAGCCAATGGGCTGGTCGAATCGACTCTGTTCGCGAAATGAGCGAAACATGTATGTATGCCACTATGCGTGTGTTCCTGCAGACGGGCGGACGTAGATATCAAGCTGGCCTGGCCGCTCCGTTGAACCTGGGGGATGGTGAGCATCCTTCCGTTGAAGGACCCCCCCTCTTTGAGCCAAGGGCAGCAAGCGGCGCAGGGTTGCAAAGCTTGTTTGTTGCGGGGTTGGGGATGAGTGACCCTGTTTCTGTGTAGGTAAGGTGTAGGGGTTTAGGGCAAGTGTCCACCAGAGCAGGACCCGGGCTTCCGAGGAGCAGGGACATGGCCCAGACGCCTTGAACAAACTGAGTGGACCACCCTGTCTTGCAGTCCCTACACCTTGAGCCCCAAATCGCAAGTCCAAGTTTTGAACCCGGAGGATCGCAGCTCTGAGCCCTAAACAGTTATGACAAGCCCCACACCATAGACCCTGAAGCCTAAGCCTTAAACCTTAACCCTAGTTTGAGTTTTCTCCGTCGTGGTGTCTCGCCCTGGCCGACGCCCTCCGATCTCTCTGGCAGAAAGCGTCCGAAGCCTTGCCGGGTTTAGGGGGTGTTCAAGAGGGGTTTCCGGGGAAAGTTATGAGGGGGGCTTTCAGGATTCAGGTATAAAGGGGCTTTCAGGATTCAGGTATAAAGGAGATTTCAGGATTCAGGGTTTAAGGCTCCTGCTGTAAGGTTTTCGGCCTCTGATGGCCGCTTTGAAGCTCGATGTTGGTGCTTGAGTTCTATTGGGTTTCAGACTTTGTCGGCCTCGGAAAACTTTGAGGCTTTAAGCTTTTGGGGCTTTGAGAGCTAAGGGTTTGTGGGTTTCAAGATTGTCAGATTCAGGGTCTGTGGGTTTAAGGTGCTGGAGTGTTTCAGGGTTCAGGGGGCTTGCTGGCCAGCTTGCTGGGCCTCTAAAGCTCTTGGCTAGGTCTGCAATATAAGGGTTTGTGTGGTTCAGGCTGAGGTGGAATCCCGATGTAAAATGGGCTGTGGGGTGTAGGAAGTCTTTCTGTTTCCGTTCTGGGGCCTGGGGAATTGACGCAATTCCAATTTTATGTGTTCGTATATGACAATATAGTAACAGTTTAGTACAATGAACAAATGAACAAAATATGGCATGCGGAGCAGAATGCACAGCATAAGATATGTGTCACCACGAACTGGAAAATTATGTAAACTAAGGCAGCGACTACGAAGGACAGAAAGTCCCAGACAAGGCTGTTGGGGCCGAAGGGTGCCCGGGTTTCGGGTATCATAAGGGTTGTATTATTGTTTCCGGGCCATATGGGTATTCTGAGTGCGCTATCAGATTTTACAATCTTGTATAGTATAGGGCTTCGATAGGGGTCTGGAAGGGGTTACTGTAAGGGGCTTCGTATAGGTTTGGATCTCCGTGGAGCATTGATCCGAAAGGCTAAGCGCCTCAGAATCCAAAGCCTGCAAGAACTGAGACCTGAATCCTAAAGCCCAGACCATGTGAGACCCACACCCCGAAATCCTGAGACAAGAACCTGAAACCCTAGACAACCCGTTTAACCCCTAAACCCTGAATCCTAGACAACCCTATTAAAGGAGCCTTGAAGCTCAAACAAGGAACAGAACAAAAAGAGGGAACCCCTGGGACGGGACGCCACCTCGGCCGTCACTGCCAGGAGAGCCTCGGTCGCTTCTCTGGAGATCCTTCGACTGCCTGGCCATACTCTGAACTATGAGTAAGGGTTTAGGGTTTAATTTAGGATTTAGGGTTTAGGATTTAGGGTTTAGGGGTTAGGGCTCAGGGCTTAGGTTTAGGGTTTAGGGTTTAGGGTTTAGGGCCTCTCAATCTCAAGACTCTGCAAAAATAGCTATTAAAAGCAGTAGTAAAATGGGGGTCTGTAAGGTTTGAAATACATAACTACTAGAGCAGTTAAAATGGGGGGTTTAGAACGATTCCGAAGGGCGTAGCATTTAGGGTTTAGGGTTTTTAGGTGTCGGGTTTTTAGTAAGGGCTTAGGTTTTTGTTTTAAGGTTTCGGGTTTAGAGTTTGCGGTGTCTATATATATAGGACTTTGACTAAGGGTTACTGTGTCACTGTTATAAGTTTTCTAGAAGGGTTGCTACAATAGGTTTACGATAGAAGGCTACTCCGGTAGAGCCACTGTTCAACCGACGATACACCCTACACAACCCCAAACCCGAAATCAGACCCTAACCCTAAACCCATTATTATTATTATTATGATGATTATTATTATTCTTCTTCTTATTATTGTTATATTCTTAAATTGATAGTATTACCATTATTACAAAGCCTGCCTTAAGCCGCTTGCGCAAGAAGGCAGGAAGCGCAAAGGCTGCTGCCTCAGGGATGATCGCGCACGGCCCAGTCTGTCTGTAGAGTCTAGGGCCAGTCTGGGTAGGGATACAGAACAGAATTTGAGGGATATGCTTCAGGATGTGTGGCGCCGAGCCTCCATGCCAATACATGATATGGGGGCCCCAGAAAATGATGACCTTTGATGTTTCTCAATTAGTTGAGCCTCGACGCCCGAACTTGCCGGAACCTCCATATACAGAAGCTCGAAGCAACAAGCATGGTCCGATTGGGGCAGAGCTCAAGCCTCCAAAACCCTCCAACACCTCGATCCGAACCCTTTCTGCCCTTTCTCATTCGGGAAACCACAGTACTTCTCAAGTTCATGGGCAGCTGAAGGGTGGCCCGTAGCTGGCCACAGCTTTAGGCTTCCTAGTAGCTTAGGAGAGAGTCGGAGAGCATCCCCTGAAACCTAAACCCCGAGACCAAAAACCTCTTGAGATCCAGAAGAGTAGTTCTCTAACTTAGGATACGTTGTAAGGCCTTTTATAGGGGCGCTACTTTTTTTTTAAAGATTGGGGGGGGGCTATTTCAACCGGGACCCTAGTTTAGAGAACTACCAGGAAGCATAGAGTCGAGAAAGGCCCGAACGTGCATCTCCGCGGTGTAGTAGCGAAGAGGCATTCCGGCCGGCCTGCATCCGTTCATATTTAGGGTTTAGGGTTTAGGGTTTGGAGGTCTGGATTCATTTATACCAATTCCAGGTCGAAGCCGTATCATGGTGCTTGCAAATGTCTTGAAGCTTAGAACGAATATCAACGGTACTATAACATACAAACAGTACGAGGATGGATGGTAGCACTACACCACTGTGCTGGATTTCGATCGTGCTTTACGAATTCGCAGATGCCCAGCGAAGCCATTGAGTTGCACATGCCATTAACCAGCAAACCCCAACCACAACATAAAGATCCCTAAACCCCAACCGTAAATCAGTGAATCCCAGAGCCCCACTGACATAAAGACTCTCAGCAGTCTTTCCACTAGGATCATCATCGTGGCAACTACTACCAATACCATGGACGGCGTAATTGCTGTTATTCTCAATCATCTTCTCCAGGCCACTGTCCTCAGCATGTCCTTGCTTTCTTAAAGCGGCCAGCAGTGGCAAAGATCCACAACAGACAAACACAAAACAATTTCAGGCTTGGGCACCTTTTCGGAAGGCTCTTGGTAAGGCTTTTTCGCCAAGTGCACCGGGTGTCCCTGGTCTTTGTATGCTAGAGAATTTCGATATGCTCTGGAGACAGTACAGCTCTCTTTCATGACCCTCAGCAGCCGTGTAAATAGTCCTTTATGTAGTTCATCTTACAGGTGATTCGCTTCTGGAATGTCCTGGGACTGCATGCAACAAACCCTAAACCTCATCTTCCACGCATTTCCTATTATTATAATTGGGGGTTCCTTCTTAACTTTATAGTATAATATACCCCCCAAACCCCTATTCCAATTATTAAGGCCCCTACACTAGTCAGCCCTGTCCAGCTGAGCGTTCTGCGGCTCCCGTCTCGGGCTTCGACAAGACGCCGGGCCTCTGAGGGCTTTTAAAGGCAAGTGCACGAGAGTTTGCAGCTGCAGAAGAGGCTGAGGGGTTTAGGGGCCTTTTCTTTATAGGAGTTGGGGTTTTGAGTTTGGGGGATTAGTTGGGACAGGGTCTTCGAGACGTCACAAATCAGAGCGTTTATTTTAGGATTACTGTTTGGGTTTGCCGGATGGTCTGGCTTGGGGTTCGGGAGACAGGGTTAGGGTGTCGACGGCTCATCGGCTAAGGCCGGCTGCCTGGTTGAAGGTCTTTGAGCTCTGACGTTTAACGGTCTTGGCCGGGTCTAGCTAGGTCTAGGGTCACCAGTTTTGCAGGCTCGGATTTACGCACTGTGCTTCCCCAGAATGGCCTGCGGTGCCAGCTTTCCTCGCGATGAAAGCGCCAATCTGGCCCGAGGGATACGTTGGCACCTGCTGCAGAAAATTCTACCGCGCCGACCACCGTGTATAGGGGCCTTAATGTCTTGAACAGGGGCTCAGGGGATATTCTGCCATGACTACTTTGTAGGGACTAAGAGGGGATACTATTACGAACTCATCCGACCCCTTTATTGCGCGCGAGTGAGATTAGTCAGACTCGGGGAGGTCGATGACGAAGCCACCCGGGCTTTTTTTCCAGAGCGCTACATAACACCCGCATGGTCTGCGTTGGAGTCTCTCTATCCATCGTTGTTTTACTCAAAAGCTGTCGAGTAGGCTGGTTCTTGGGGCAGCAACGGGCAAGAAGTCTGAGCTCCCATGGAGCTATTAGAATTCTCCCCAGGTTTTGCAAGAAACGTGAAACTGCACTCCCATGAACCTTCCCCAACAACTTTGGGAGTCTACTGTAACTTGTATGTTATGATATGTAATATACTCGTCATTGAATGGCATGTTAGGCCGGCTGCACGTCTGTGTCTTGGGTGGGGGTACCTTGCCCAAACACAACTCGCACCAACCAGGATGCTGTAGAAAGGAAATCTCAAGACTCTACACCAGCATCAAGACCCTACTAGGGTGGTCATGGAGCAAAAGACCACGCTCAACAACAAGCTGGCCTGGATACTTGCGTACTCAGCGCTTGCGAAGCATGCCTCATCAGCTGAAGCAAGCGGAGAAGTATCAAAGCTGCCCCCTTCTTCAACAGCATCATGAACATGGCCATGCGCAGCATCGGGAAGTATACTCAGGATCACTCTCGTCTCTCAGACCAGAGTCCACAGTTGTCCTGTGCACAAAAAACAGCTTCATGAGATCCGTGCGCCATAGTCCGTCACCATGGCGTCAATGAGATCCTGCCAAAAGCTGCAACCGAAGGACAGTCGCGGCAGCATCCAGCGTCATAGTCTCGGAAGTGAGGGATCGAGCAAACGACATAGTGACACAGTGCACAAACAAGCCTGGACAAGCGATACGTCTGAACATCTACTCTTTCATGTGATCCCAAACATGTCACACGCATGCTTGAATCAGATGGGCATGTATAGTCTGCGACACGACAACGCTTAGCACTGCATGGCGGTAGGGGGAGTCAGAAACTGTGGAGAGCATCTGCCAGAGCCAGTATAGTTCATGTTGGTATAGGGAGCCCATAGACCCGCCAACCAGGGTCGATGACTCGAGCCCTACACTGAGTCCCACGATTATCGCAACTGCCTCATTCAGCCACAAGCATTCGCCCTGCGAGCAGACCACACCGCCGGGCTTGAGGATGCGATGGACGTTCCTCAGGCTGATGCGGATGATTTACGGCGCGAGCTTAAAAGTTTGGGGCTTCACTCTTCAGTCCCTTAATAACTTAAGACTTACAATGCCGAAATAACGCTAGGCACAGTGCTGGCTGAATATCCTCTTACGGCAAATCTGCCCACATTCAGCTTCGCATGGAAGAACACACATACACACGTACATGCGTACATACGTACATGCATACATAATTGATTCATGCGTGTGTGTCTTGTACGTAGTCAATATAAGCAAGCAAGCAAGCAAGCAAGCAAGCAAGCAGGCAGGCAAGCAAGCAAGCAAGCACGCAAGCACGCACGCACGCACGCACGCAAGAACGCAAGCAAGCAAGCAAGCAAGCAAGCAAGCAAGCAAGTAAGTATGCATTTATGTATGTATGCATGTCTGTATGTCTAGATTCTGGTGTGCATGTAGCTAGGTATGAATGCATACATTTCTGTTTGTATTACATGCAGAACATGTGTGTGTGTGTGTTCTGTGCGTGTGCGTAAATCTCTATGCGTATAGGTATGTGGTGTGATATGACATTCTGTACGTTCATACATATAACGAGCGAGGGAAAGAAAGTGAAAGAAAGAGAGGGCGAGAGAGAGGGAGACAGATAGACAAACAGAGAGGCAGAAAGGAGAGCGCCGCGGAGGGGAAAACATATGCATACTAATCTAAATAGAGAGAGAGAGAGAGAGAGAGAGAGAAAAGGATGGAGAGAGAGAGAGAGAGAGAGAGAGAGAGTGAGAGCGAGCGAGAGAGAGATAGAGAGAGAGAGGGGGGGCGAGAGAGAGAGCGAGAGAGAGAGAGAGAGAGCGAGCGAGAGAGAGCGAGAGGGAGCGAGCGAGAGAGAGAGAGAGCGAGAGAAAGCGACAGACGGATAGACAGACAGACAGACGGAGAGAGAGAGAGAGAGAGAGAGAGCGAGCGAGGGAGACAGAAACAAAGGCAGAGAAAGATGGGGGAAAGACAGAGGGAGGGAGGGAGAACTTATTCATACTTAATTATTCAAATTATCTATCTGTTGACCTATTCGTGTATGCACACGGCTCGTACATGAGGTGGCCGTTGAATCGGCCCACCCAGCATGCCTTTATCCTACGGCGCTTTTGGGAGTCGGCAAGCTCCACGGCACAGCCTAGATGAGGCCATGATAAGGCGTCCACTTCTGATTATCCATCTCTCTTCTGGGTTTCGGTTTGGCAACGAACCACGCGCTTCCAAACACCTGCCTCCGCACAGACTCCAAGCACGTATTGTTGGGGCTTTGATAATTAGACGAGGGTTTTGGGGTATACTATAGTAGTTATAGTATAAATATGTTAAGGAACCCCTAAAATAGTACAGGTAATTATTAAGGCCCCTATACTACACCGCTGCACATCTGTTTTTGTTGCATCTTAGCGGCACATAGAACTCCTTGGAAAACCTTGGATTATTGCGAAGGCGGCCAAGGTCACTTCATGCACTCCGTTGTGCAAGTTCGCAATAGGGACCCAGCCCTATCGGAGCTCGCAAACCAGAAGCCCTAAACCCAAATCCTCAACTCTAAACCCTAGACTACCCTGAGAATCGCTGTGACTTTTCCCGTATGCAGAAACGGGGAGCAGTTTCTCGGCAGGGCCAACAGGATCGGACGAATCCACGATGATGACATCGAAGCTGTTCTCCTCTGGCACCAGTCGAATCCGAGAGACATGCGCCAAACACATTATGGAGTACTGGCCGTTAGAAGTCACAGAATGTGTGCTAGTCCGCAATCTGTCCATGGCTTCGCTCGTGGTCTTCAATTCCTGAAAGTACGACAGCAGTCGGGAAACCATTCCAGTATTAAGGTATATAGCCCCAGTCAGAGATCCAAAATCGCAAATCATTAAAAAAAACGTGAACCAAACGCGCTACAGCCCTACATCTGGAAACCGTCAACTCCAAATCTCTACAGCGCCCTCTTTCGACTAAACCTGAATTTATAAATCTCTGGCTATCAAGTATATATTCAAACATATTTATTTGACCCTGGGGGGCGCCTTCGAAGACTCAGCGAAGGCCACACCTGGGACAAGGGGGTAATGGCTTTAGGGTTCAGGGTTTGGAGTGTGGGTAATTGCAGGCCATGTTTCAGGCAGAACCCCCAACTGGTTGCATCACCGCTGATCTGGCTGTTCACTGTTCACAATATTATTGCTACCGCTGCTCATGTTTCAGAAGTGTTACTTTACAGAGCAGCACCGCCAGTTTAACAAAAAGCGCAACAACAGCGACAACAACAACACACGCGACAGTAACAGCTAGTAACAGCAACAGCAACGGCAAGCGCAAAAGCAGCGACAAACAACAGCAACAGCAACGGCAACGACGGCAACAAACAACAAACACATCAACAAAACCATCAATAACAAAAGCAATAACTACTAATATCAACAACAAAACGCATCCACACACAACACCAACATCATCACAATCCTGAACATCACATTCGCCTTCTTCTTCATCTATGGAAACAGCAGGAAGCAACAGCAACAGCAACAACAGCATCCGCATCACTAGCAACAGCAAAATCAGCAACAACAAAAACAACAACAGCAGCAACAACAGCAACAACAACAACCCGTCAGCCTGCGGCATCTGCTCCAGTTCCTCATGCTACTACTTGTGACACTACTACTACTACTACTACTACTACTACTACTACTACGACTACTACTACTACTACTACTACTACTCCTACTACTCTACTACTCTACTAC
>CAJNJA010012378.1:0-13155 GCA_905231915.1 Symbiodinium necroappetens | reverse complement strand
GGTAGCTAGCTAGCTAGCTAGCTCGCTCGCTCGCTCGGTGGTTAGATGGTTGGGTCGTTGGGTGGATGGGTGGTTGGGTGGTTCGGTGGTTCGGTGGTTAGGTGGTGGGGTGGTCGGGTGGTTGCGTGGTCGGTTGGTTGGTTGGTTGGTTGGTTGGTTGGTTGGTTGGGTGGCTGGTTGGCTGGCTGGTTGGTTGGTTGGGTGGTTGGGTGGTTGGTTAGTTGGTTGGTTGGTTGCTTGGTTGGTTGGTTGGGTGGTTGGTTAGTTGGCTGGTTGGGCTTGGTTGGTTGGTTGGGGTTGGGTGGGTGGTTGGTTGGGTGGTTGGTTGGTTGGTTGGTTGGTTGGTTCAAGGTGGTTGGTTGCTTGGTTGGGTGGGTGGTTGGTTGGGTGGTTGGTTGGTTGGTTCAAGGTGGTTGGTTGCTTGGTTGGTTGCTTGGTTGGTTGCTATGGTTGCTATGGTTGCTATGGTTGCTATGGTTGCTTGGTTGCTTGCTTGCTTGGTTGCTTGGTTGCTTGGTTGCTTGCTTGGTTGCTTGCTTGATTACTTGGTTGCTTGGTTGCTTGGTGTGGGTTGGTTGGTTGCTTGCTTGCCTGCTTGCCTGCTTGCCTGCTTGCCTGCTTGCCTGCTTGCCTGCTTGCCTGCTTGCCTGCTTGCCTGCTTGCCTGCCTGCCTGCTTGCCTGCTTGCTTGCTTGCTTGCTTGCTTGCTGGGTTGGGTTGGGTGGGTGGGTTGCTGGGTTGCTGGGTTACTGGGTTACTGGGTTGCGGGGTTGCTGGGTTGCTGGGTTGCTGGGTTGCTGGGTCGCTGGCGGGCTGCCTGGCTAGCTGGCTGGCTAGCTGGCCAGCTAGGAAATGATTAGGCAATCAGCTAATTATGACATCGGTCATGAACTAACGAGTGCATGAATGAATGAATGAACGAATGAATGCATGTATGAACGAACAAATGAACCGAACGAATGAGTGAACGAGCGAAGGAACGAACGAACAAATCAACGAATCAACGATTGAAGGCGTGAATGAATGATGGAACGACATGAATGAACGAAGGAACGAAATACCTGCATATACATAACACTTTATGATTTACGTAACTAGTGATATGGGTCTAGGAAACGGTTAGTTCGCACGCGCTCGTGTAGGTAGCGTACATACATACATACATACATACATACATACATACGTACGTACGTACGTACGTACGTACGTACGCTCATACTTGCATACTGCATACATACATCCATGAACGCATGCATGCACAGGCAATCGAAGGCACGTATGCGCATACATACCCGAGCCCAGCGGCTCACTGTCCTTCGAAAGGCATGAAGACCCGATCACGCAACAGTGTGAACTGTCACGACCAATCCGTGAAGACCATACTCGTAAAATTTTCCAGCCAGTCGCAGACATAGCCTGAAGGATCTTTTCGATGGCTTTGTCAGAGACTTCGGAGGGCCGCCGCCGCCTGCAAATGCTGCACGGAGCTGCGCGGAGCTGCACAAGGCGGCTTTGCATCCGCAGCCGTCCTGGCCTGCCCGAGAGGCCCATGGCCTTGCAGGGAAAAGCCCCTCAGACAATGCCCAGCGTCTGATCTATGGAAGCTGGGCCTCTGCCTTTCCTGGTGGGATGCCAACTAGGCCCAAGCGTTTCAAACGCCTCGCTAGCCGAAACGAAGGGACATGTCGTTCCGACAGCGTTCCGACAGTCCTGTTTTAAGGCCGCCACTCTGGTCCCGACTCCCCAGATGCAGCTCTCTTGCGCTGAGGTTGCGAATCCCGCCTTGGCGGCTTGACATTCTGCTCCGCTTGGAGCATCTCTTGTGGGCTCTCGGTGACACTTCTATTCAAAAAGAACTATCTTTAGAGCGACAAAAAGGAAGAAACTGCCGGTCAAAGCTTCAGCTCAAATCGTGTTACAGTCTTATGGAGACTTCGGTGGACTTGTTAGGATGCGGGAGACGTATCAGGGAGAACGTTGAAACAAAGTCGATAATCTCGTGGGTATGGCTGGGGCCAACGTCATTATTCCGTGCGTGGTAAAATTGCAAAAATCTGGCCCACAGCACGCACGGTGCTCCGGTTGGAAGGGCATCCATGCTCATACCTGATAGCGTCTATGTTCGAAAGTTCCTCGCACCGCTGCGAACGGGGAAGCATGGATGCCCGCAGCCCTAATCACATCTGTTTTCCAATGGCATGCTCACACTGCCCTAGGAACGTTCATGGCGAAGTGCCTCCCGACCTATGGCAGCATCCATGCCCGCACCCGAATATATCGGCCATGCTTGCCTGGTCCCCATGGGATCCACGACCGCAACCCTGGTATGACGTCCATGTTCAAGTGCACGCTGTTGACCGCAATGCAGACCAAAAAGCTCTTTAGATTGCTTCGAGGGCCTTCCTCTTGGCCATGAACACTAAGCTCCAAAGCAACCCCAGCCCCAGCACAAAGAAGCACGATTTGGCTGCAGCAAGACGACCCGGCACAGCGAGGCAGCGAGGGCTTCTGAGAGAAACACCACTACTTAGTACTGGCAGCAGAAGTGCCTCCGTACAAGCGGAACAAAGCAGGAACAAGTGAACGAGCTGCAATGGTCGTCGTATGCTTCGTTGTCATCCAAAAAGCCAACATCCCCACATTACCGGATCAATACTCAACTTGTAGCACACTGGTTCCATCTGCCTCACGGGAGTGGATGTACGCTTCTCCTGCAGGTTTCATAAAATCGCATGAGCCGTCAACTCCAAAGCAGGACGATGCCTGGTTTGCATCCTTTCGGCGAGCAGAACGCGAAAGCTCACCTTCTTGCCGGCACCGAGAGTACAAGCTAAACACACAGCCTCTGGCAACATTTTAGGCCTTGCTGTTTGCCTTCGCACCCTTTTGCTGAGGCCACCTTCCATTTTCCCAAAGAGCATGCGTATCGTGGTGCCATGGATGCTGCAGAGCAAGGGCCTCGACAGCAGAAATCGTCTGTGGCCTGCAGCCAGTGCGAGACTCGTCGTTATAATCTCTCCCATGACTGAACCGAAAGACCCACAAACGTCGACGGCCTTGCTCGAGATGCTGATTTGGACAAGCCCGCCTCCACGCACTAAGTTGGCAGGTCTTCGAACAAGGCCACCCTCAACTCTCCCAAGGCACAGAAACTGCGAAGCCTCAAAACTGCGCGCTGCATGGTCTTGTTCTGGAGTTTTCGTGGCTCATACTTCCAATAATTGCCCAGATGCTATACCTAACACAAATCAAAACTGCACTTCGCCTTGTCTTGTTTTTTCTCTGTGTTCGGCTGATTTGCCTGTGCACAACAAGCGGCCGCTGCACGAAGATGGAGTGCTGGGCGGAAGCCCTGCCTTATTGGAGCTGGAGCGCTCGGATGCAGCGCCTTGGAGACTGTCCGACTGGCACCGATCCCCAGATGCCCGTCGCTGCCCTTCTGCAGTCAAAGCCGAGGACAACACGCTTGCCCTGGGAGGGCTTGCAGGCATCAGCAACCTTGGAAGAGGACGATTTCGGAAGGCACATGAGGGCTTCTCCCTTTGTTTGGACCTCATCGCAGGGTGAGCGTCTCCTGACGGTGCAAGATTCGCAACACCCCTTTGCATCTAAGTATCTAAGATGACCATCACCGCGTGCCTACCAGAGACGCCCAGGCCGGCCTCACAAAATCCACCACAGCGCAGGTCGACTCGACTTGCCTCACGCAGCGCGCCTCCACTTTTGCCGGGATGCCGACCAAGCCCAGGCGCTTTTCTCGCCTCAGTGGTTCAGACTGTCCGACTTAAGGGTCACAAGAAGTCAACGCCCTGCAACTGATGTCTTTGGCGACCACTCCAGGCCGGACTCCCTGGATGCTGCCCTCTTGCGCTGAGGCTGGGCTTCGCGT
Organism: Symbiodinium necroappetens; assembly: GCA_905231915.1. Classification (NCBI taxonomy): domain Eukaryota; class Dinophyceae; order Suessiales; family Symbiodiniaceae; genus Symbiodinium; species Symbiodinium necroappetens. The sequence goes on along the minus strand of CAJNJA010012378.1, from coordinate 9,267 downwards.
CTGGCAGACAGTCCAAGAAGCGCATGCGTGGATTGACATCGATGGCGGTTCGGAATTTGAGCAGCATTGGTTTTGACATGTCGGTTTTGCCGTCAGAACGGCACGTGATAAGCTGAGTACGCGACACGACGACCCCCGAATGCACCCACATCAACCCCTTCTCACTGTTCTACTCGTTGCGGGACGGATGCCACCCCAGGCACCGATGCTCCGGTGCATCAACTATGCCACTGTGCTGTCAAGATCCGCTGTTCGAGAGGCGAGGGGATCAGACCCTTCGCCGTGGTCCGCCGGAAGATTCGCAGACCGTGAGCCACATGCCGCTCGACATTCAGAACGGTAAGCGGAGCTTTCGTCGATGGTGTGTGGGTGTTCAACATACGAGTGCAATGAACTCAAGAAGGATTCACACAGAGTGAAAGGAGGTAAAGATCACACTGCATCAGAGACAGTGGCATCATGTATGCCACATCGGCAAAGAGTGGAAGCAAAGCAATCCCACTCATCCGGACTCATCCGAATGCAGTTCCACTTCACAAACCACGATGGAAACCGCGAGATCTAAGGGAGGGCGGGTGGGAAAATAACAGGGCTCCGGCCACACGGGACCATGCGAAATATGAATGTGTGCACAGAACAAACGGGCCATTATTACCCAACGCAGCTTGCTTCTGAAAACATCACTACAGCAGCACGCAGATCACCGCGAGTTGGGTGCAGGTGCGACACGAAGCTCATGCCCAGAAGCTCCGACAGAGTTTGCGCCACCCGGCGCCACCGACAGACGTCGGCCAAACGATGTCAGCTGACCGGTGAAGGTTAGAGACCTTCAGCGGATTTTGAATTTGCATCATCGAAGCTTTTGACTGAAAGAGACATTAGGTGGTGTGCCAGCATGGTTTGAAGGAACCCGAACGTTGTACTGCCCTTGGGTAGACGAGTCCTTCGGTTTGGGTGCCGCCGGGCCGACGTTACTTCCGACCCGCCGAAGGAGCAAACGTGGCAGCGCAGGGGTCCTTTGCATTGCATGGGCTGTCTTGCTTCCGACGTTAAACCTCCTGCACGGCATCTCCATGCGTGAGCGGGATGACCGCCCAAAGGTGGCGAGACCATGATGGGCTCAGAAATGAGAGCCATGATCAAGTGTAGACATCCTGAAAGCCGGAGCGTCGCTCCACACTTCCGTGTGCCCCTATATGTAAGTACAAACTTGCTGGCACTGTTCCCCGCAAAAAGTGCTTGCATAAGGAGAGTTGGTTCAAGGGGAGTGCCTCAACGACAAGCCTCTGCCCCCGGCAGATTAATAACAGTAGCTGATGCAGTACGGGTGTGCACATGGCAAAGCCACTTCTTCAACCTGAGGAACTTCGTAGGACCGGCACACAGGCCCAAAACCCCGAACAGTCTCAGACTCCGACCTCCCAAGACAAGAAAATTCCCTCTTCTTAGATGCTGGTCAGAACAGATGTGCAGGTCTTGATGCAATCAGTGCTAAGCAGGGCAGCCACACTCTTTGGGGCTTGCAGGCCGCGCCCTGGCAGTGCCAAAGACTGCGAAGAAAATCGGGATTCAATCTCTGAGCTGGGGCCTGGAACGAGTTCTCACCCTGCGGTCGACAAGTGAAATTTTGCAGAGAAAGAAGTCACTACGTCTTTGCTCCACCAACCCAGCACGTTATCCGCTCCTGGATACGGTGCTTTGCGTGCAGTTGCCACCTGCTCATGCAACATTGTGTGCGCCCGATTTCAACAAACCACAATTCTGTGGAACAGTGTGGCATCTTTCAACACTCTCTGAAACCTTCGGGGGACCGCATCGGCGCTGAAGTGGAGTTCGACCTCGGCTGGCAAAAGGACGTGAAGACTTGTCACAGATGCACAGATCCAGTCTTGAAGGCTTCCAAGCGACGGTGAGACGCCTCAAAAAGCAGGTGTCAGATTGCAAAACCCAATTTTTGTTTGACATCAGACTGCAAGCACTCTGCAGCGGCAGTTTTAAGTGCAGTGCCCGACAGGCTGATGGCTCCGACTGGCGTCGGAGCCGCTGGAGCGGGTGCCTTCCATGCTGTCGCCGACTGGTCTGGTGTTTAGCTGCTCAGCTGCGAGAGACTGGACATTCGAGCAATTGACATTCCACCATTCTACCTAAAGGGTGTGTGAATTCAGCATGGATTCAGGATTCTGAACCCCATTTTGACACGGCTTCAGTCTAGATTTGCGACCGGATGCACATCCAATGGAAGGTGCAGCAGGAAAAGTATGCGTCTCTGTGCTTTCCCTTTTGCCTGTTTGCACTTGGATCTCCTTGAAAGATTCGATCCGTAGCGCCGAGGCTTTGGCGAATGGAGAGAGTACCTTTTTTACGCTAAGACCTGGGAGAGTTCTTAAAGTTCTCAGAACTTGGCGTGGGTTTCTGATCCTATATGCATTCTCCACCGAGTGCCGGAACAGGGCCTAGGGTCCTGAAGTGTCAGCAGCACGCATCTAGACAGGCCCTGAACAGATTCCGACGTCTGCTCAAATATAGACAGAAAAGGACACAGACTAGTTCAAGGCCACACATGCGGATGGCTAGACTCGGCTAGACTGTGGACCCAAATGAGGCCTCGAGGCCAGGTCGACAAAAGCCGGGAGCGTTCTGCCGAAGACTTCGTGAGTCGTGAGCTGATACCCAGTTGGGAAGCTGCTTTCGCCCGGCAAAGTCGGCTTTCCGCTCTGCATACTCCACTGTATAGGACGTGCCTCCGTAAGCTTTGTCTTCGACATGAGTTTGGCAAAAGAGCCATCCAACCTCAGCAAACACTGTGAATAGCAATTCAACTTTCCGCTCGGCATTCTCTCCGGCTCCCGGCGCGAGGCGCTCTGCCTCTTGATGCATGAATTGTGCAAGCGATGCCTTAGGGAGCACAGTCACCTAGGGAGCACAGTCACCTCTGGCTGTAAGGGAAAAGAATCGCCCCATCGCCCAACTCCAGGGAGGCCACAACCAGTGGATGACAGCTTTTATTGAGTGCTGCATGCTGCGCTTCCGCTTGTTCCTACAAGCCAAGTTTCGACACGAAACACATCGAAACACGCAAGGTGAGTCTCAACGAAAGTGGCTCACATGGCCTCGTGGCTCAGCTTTTCCAAGATCCCTCTGAGCTGGGCCTGTGGCAATGCAGCTGAGCCACAGAAAGCGCCCAGGTTACATGTCACCGAGTGAAGCACGGTCAGTTCGCGCATGCTGTCACACAAAGCCTGACTCATCACATCGGCTCACAACAGCTCGACACTCCAGGAGCGTTGATGGGCACCCGCCCCGATAAGGACAGCACAACTAAAGGGAGACCTTGCTGGTTTAGATGCTCTGTCTCCATGCAGAGCTGCTCCTGTGTGGAGCCGTGGAAAACACTTCAGGGTGGCAGAAACAAGAAAGCGCCTGCCTCACTTCTCATCGCATGGGCGATTCCACACAGTTCTGCCTTCAGTTGGGACGCACGTGAAGAAGAAGGCTAAGCTGGGGCACTGGTCGCGGTGACCGCAAACAGCTGGAGCAATCTGAGACAGCAAAGAAACGACTAGGACAGATTGTCTCTTTGCTGTGCCGGTTTTCGTGGGATCGGTAGGGAGTCTTCCGTTCATCATGGAGTCTCCAGGTGCTCGGACTCTGCAGACCCATCTGCGGATATCACTTGCTCACGGGGTACGGGTATGGCGGTAAGATGGCATGCCTGAGCGTGCTGACATACATTTACCTTTCGTTGGAAGCTGCTGCGCCTGCCCCGGACCATTGAAAGGCAATTTTCCTGTTGAGGCTCGAGACACCCTGTCCACAAGGGATGCGAGATGCTCGATTACTGTACGTTCTATGCGTCCTGGGTGAGCATCTCTTTTCGGGCCTTCGGGCATTCGGAGCTTATAATAGCATAACGGGGTTCGAAGCTCTCATGGGACGACCGGGGGGAGGCTGGAAAGGCCGGAACCCGCGGACCAGCGGAAACACACAACAGTCTGCAGCAAGACCGGGTCTCAGGTGCGGGCTTTCAGAAGCACTACTTGTGCTGTCTACTACAGCCGGTCTACTCTTTGCCAGCAACAGGTCTTGAGGCAACACGGCAGTTGTGTGTGCATGCTGTCATGGACAACTGCAACGAGAGAACTGCCAAACAAACAGAAACCCATACGGATGCAGCACGCCAGTAAAGATTCAACGAGCATAGATGCAGCTGCTTTTATCGACGGAAATAACACAGACGAAACCAGACAACTGCCTATGAACAGATCTAGGCACAGCTGCCGATGTACCCCACACACTGAGTATCTACAATTCGAGCTCTTGCGTTTGAAGCGTCATTCGGTTTTGGGTACCTGCCACGAGGATCTAAGGTCAGCTTACGGTCTGAAAACGCCTGACTACTCCGTGGCGTAAAAATTTGGATCACATGTTCTGAAAAGCTCAGCCCTGCGTGAAAGCGCACACAAACTATCAGCCTTTCTCGCCCCTGCTCAAGCTCTACTGATGAAGTTGGGAACAAGCCTTCGCAACTGTACACGGCGCTCGTAAACGCTTTTCGAGGCCTGCTGCTCAAATTCTGTGCACATGCTTTCCCCAGCATGTGTAGGCTCATGCAAAGAGCACAGCACGCAAGAACGTCCGAAAACGCTCAATTGCAAGGCTTCCCTGAATGACGTGAAGTGTCGGCCAGGTGCAGTTCAGTGCTCTTCTCAGGATCGAGTATCACACCGGTGACTGGAGCCAAGACTGCCAAGACTTGATCTTGGACAAAGACAGTTCACCTGACAAATGGAGCTAAAGCGTGCCGGTCGATATTTTCCCTGTCGTGTGACACGCACAACCAGATGGGCACCAGACACAAGTGTGAAATATCCTCCTCCCCTTCTGCCTCCGATTCAATTCCACTCTGTCTCCGGTCGAGCCCAAGGTGTACGACAGAACAGCTGCTACCATCCTTGTCGAACTTGTCGGGCAAATTAACCAGGCACTGCAACAGCCTGTCACGATCAGCGTGCATTCAACTGGACGCGAGGTGATGCAGCAGGCTCGACATGCCGACCTTCGTCTTTTTGATGGCACTTCCAGGCGATCCTTCGCACAGGAGACGCATGCACAACAGACACATAGGGTGCGGCCCAGCGCGGCACAAAATTAAGGCTGGTGCCGACTGGGCAATGAAACCCTGCACAAAGAAGGCTGAATCATCAGCTCAGACCGTTACCATACCATCACACTTGCTACAAGTGCAACGCGTATGCAATCCTCATCGAAGGCGGATACGGCGGTGCGCGACACTTGACGGACCGCTGCCTGGGATGAACTTTAGGAGCACCAGCGGAAGGTGCATGAAAGCCATACAGAATTCACCCCGCACTTCCTGCAAAGCCCACAAGTCGCTGCCTGCACATCCTGGTCAGTCAGGAGTTTAGTTGTATTTGTTTCTTCTACCATGGAACATGCTTTCATTAAAGGCCCTTTGTGTAGCGGGGCATGGGGCAGAAACTTGAGACCCTAAAACTTCCGTGTGCCTCGCGACTGAACAGTCATGAACTCACGTCTGTCAGAAGCCCTGTCAAGTCTGCTGGCTCCTCTTCCTGGCGAAACCTGTGAAAAGAGAACATACTGCTGCCACTGGGAGTTGCCATGTACCAAGGGGTCTAGGGTACTGCACAAGTGTGCGCATCCGAGAAAGCTGGATTGTAGAGTACAGATGATTTGGTGAATCAGATCACAGTAGATCGGCTTACCATGCTGGTGTATAATATATGGAGACACGCGGCCGCTTTGCAGCATGTGGGGAGTACAAGCTACGGCCACGCTGTGTGTTCGAGGAGCTCCAACACACGCACTTGGGCGAGCTGTAGTCATCTCTGACTTGACGCATTCAAGGGAGTCTGGATGATTCTAGCTATGCGTCATGTCGACGGAAATGAGATGAAATGAGCACTGCAACCAAGTGGGGTGCAACCAAGTGGGGTGTGTGGGGTAAGCGGTTGCAGGCGGGGCGAATGCTCATCAGCAAGTGGCCATATATAGGACCATATGGATTAGAGCATTGCTCTTCTGTGGGTGAGAGAATCTGCGATAGCCTCAGCCGTTGATCTGTCGTAGAATCCTATCACGAATGAATAATTTGGGACGCTTGATTTCGTGCCCACAAGCATCGGAAGGCTTGCGAATAGCGGTGTTGAGCCTCTCTAGCAGCTGAGCTTTCTGATTTCATGCAGTCTCTGCGGTCTCGACTTTCTCACAGGTCGATTGTCGTTGACACTAAAGTTCCGTCAGCACAGTCTAATTTTGCGATGGGGTGATCGTGAATAGAGGGGAGTGTGATATTATTGTTGGTATCAAGACTCTGGCATACTACGGCGAGCCCGAAATAAACAAATAAATAAATAAGGAGCGAGAGAAGGGACATCCTTGGTAGAGGAGTAAGTGAGCCAAATGAAGAGTCCAATGCCCTGCGGGCGGCCAACCCTTCAAGATTCGGCGACAAATCATGCTTCATCCATGGGCATCCTGTATCTGCCAGTCTTGGACAAGGACTGGAGCATCCTCTGACATAGCCCTCGCTGCCGCAGCAAGCCCAGCTGCCTAGGCACTGCTGCACAGTTGAAAGACAGCATCAGCTCGAGGTCTCAACTTGCTAAACATTTCGGCGCGAGGTCGAGGCCCTCAACGGCCAGGTCGCGCAGCAAAGACCCTAAAGTTCACATCTCTGCAGATGCAGCAGACTCCGCCGAAGGCGGCCTCGATCGCACCAGCACTCCCTTCGAAGAGAGCACCTGCCACTCCCGGCATGTTCCGTTTCAAGCTTTTGCGAGGCCCGACACTTGCCTCCGACTCTGGATAGTACCTGCAGCTGTGCTGGCAGTGTCTCGGCACAACGGGCACGTTCCTGTAAACATTCCCAGTAAGCAACTAACATGGCCAGCCATACAACGCAATACACTGATACCGCCCCCCAGGTTTGATGCCGCTGTTGAAAGGTTCTTGATAACTATGAGACAGTGTTACATGTCAGACGCTCTGGATCGAGAGTACCTGCCTGATCCTGGCCGTGACACTGAAAGAAGCAAACTGTGATGATGATGCGCTCAGAGGCACAGAGGCTTCCGCACAACAGGCACGGTCGCAGTTGAAGACCGACCGCTCCGACCGTTTAGTGCAGAACGGCTCTGCGTATTGCGGGGGGGCACTAGAGCGACTCGAGTGCCCATGACGTCCGACTTGTCCTGAGCAAAAAGCACCGCACCCTTGGCAACGATTTGCTGCTCACTAAGTGTGGGACGAAGTATTTGATGGCATAGCGCATGCCAACACGGAAATTGGAGACGTCACCTGCCAGCAAGCTCTGGAGGCTTGGAAAATCAGTAAAGCCCAGCTGGTCACCTAGCCGCTCGCAGCACCAGGCATGTACAGCCCAAGCCTCCACAGCATCTTGAAGACGCTGATTTCACATGTTACTAGTTTGGGATTGATGAAGGGATTTCCGAGTCTCCATCCATGGCCATGCGGGTCGAAAGCCCACATGACCACGACCAGCAGTTGCCACCCCCGATCAGAAAGCTGGATGTCAGCTATTCGGTCAAGTTCTGGCGTGACTTCCGACTTGGAACACAAGTTGTCACCGTCACAGACCCCCGACTCTCCGCGGCGAATCCTTCAGCATGTATCGATATGTGGCGGCACTGCATAGTAAGTGGACTGGATGCCTCTGCCCGGGTAGCTGCATCAAAGCTGTCCTTGAGTTCAGCATGGAGGGCCCAGCACACACACACACACAAGATATACACTCACACGCAAACAAACACACACGTACACACACGTACACACACACACACAAACAGAGGCAATTTCACAGTGTCGCAGCATCTTACTCAGCAGCTCACCGATCGCAGGATAGATCGGAGCATCTCACACATGACCTCAGATAGACTTACAGCAGCAGCACATGCATGGAGCACTGCATGACCGTGCCTTAAGTTTCTCCTTTGGCATCAGCCTCACGGCGGACACGACAGGCCCACACGAGAGAGAGTTTGGCGAGGCGGCCTGGCGATGTTGCCTAAGCCTTATACCAGAGCAGAAAGAAGCCCGGGAGTGCCAATGTGTCAAGAGAGACGCAACTGGGTCTTCTGCAACGGAGCTTTGCAGGGCTTGGTCTTGGTGCACCATGCATCCCATTGCAAAAACATCAAGAACACGCCACAGGCTTAGTATTTCGAGTGGCGGACGCGGCTTGAACATTCGTCGTCAGCTTTTCCTGTCATCTGGTTGTGAAGTGGCGAGTATCGTAGGGAAGGCTGCATCTGAAGCTTGGGCGCTTACAGCCAGCTCGTCCGCGACAGTGGGGCGCGATGCAACAATCCTGCATGAGAGATTGACAACTAAACTTGGCAAGCACGCGAACAAATGGCAGCAGGTGCCCAAACGACAACAAATGTTCTATAAGGCGAGGCCTCCTCACGAGAAGCAGCTCATCTGCTCGGCACGTTTCCGAAGAAAACATATTTTGCACCTCGGCTGCAAAAGAACTCAGCTGCACAGAGCCGACTCCCACTGAGACTGCAACCCAAGGGATCAAAAAGTTGGGGTGACAAGATGATAGCAGCACCTGGGTCTGCTGCACTCGCAGAAGCCTTTGTGATTGTCACCGTATGGCAGCTGGGCATAGCTGGGCTGCAGGCTGCAATGCAAGAACACACTTGACCTGGCGTTTAAAAGAACTAAAACCAATCTTTGGAGGACACTCTGCCCGGCATCAAGCTGGAGCAAAAACAAACCCCAGCATCGGACGTGCGCGTGCGAGTGCACGTGGGCGTGTGTGTGTGTGTGTGAACTTCCCTAGCCCTAGCACTTGGGAACAGAGGGTTTTCCCTATTGCATTGCCTTGCATTTCATTGAAACGACATGCATGTTTACATGTTTGCACGGCCGTCCAATGAAGCTCTCCCCTGCACCCTCGGAAAAAGTACCTGAATTGGTCTGCGCCTTGGCCCCGTCGTGGGCAGCTGGCGAGACCCTCATTTTAGCTCATTTTTCATTTCAACATTTCATATCGGGCTACGTCATTCCTTCCTGTCTGACGTAGCAAGGAGCGGGAACCTACCCCGGACGGATCATCTCACCTTGTTTTCGTATGCCATTCCTTTGGTCTGGCATACTTGGCACAAAATTATCATCTCATTTTCGTTTTCATCATCATCACCATCAACATCATTATGTTTTCATTCAACTGCACCCCGCCCCACCCCACTTTGCTGTCTC
>CAJNJA010012377.1:0-13155 GCA_905231915.1 Symbiodinium necroappetens | reverse complement strand
GGGGGGGGGGGGGGGGGGGGGATCCCCCATATTCTAAGAAGGACGGCCCTCAGAAGTAAGGCATGCAAGGTGGGTCCCTGAACCCTCAAAGCACTAAGTAGAAGATGGTGGACTTCAGCTTTTCGAGGCTACAAGTACCTCAAAACTACCACACACGTAAGTTTAAAGCCGTTCAAACAGCTCAAGGTTTTAGGAGAGTCTCGAGCAGAACCCGGCGCGGAAGCCGCGCTTCCTTCAACCAGCTGTAGCTTGGTTGGTGATTGGTCTTCATCGCCGCATGCAGCTTCGATTTAGGGCCGTTTAGGGCTTTCGCTTTGTTATACAAGGCTCACAGCATTTTGGAGGCCAAGTTTCTCAATTGAGGTCAAAAGATTAATCAAAGTTTGAGGGGGTGGTGCTAAACAGGTTGGGGACAAACCCCGACACTGCACGGTAGGCTTCCACGATGGTGGGCTTCCAGGAGGAAGTCACAGGAGCAGGTGACTTTCGCATCTTTCACACGTTACACCACTGCCGATTTCAGGCTCCGGGTTGCCCAGACAAATTTCAAGTTTCAGGCGTTGCGTTTGTAAGCCCCCAGCACAGCCAACTACCGGGCACACCATGCATTCTAAAAACAAGCTCAATCGTCTAGCTCCAGCTAGCAGGGGAAGACCAATCACGGCCCAAAGAATAGCTTCGCAGGAGCCGCAGACCTCGTGCTACATGTTGCAGGCATTTTAAAGCCGGTAGAACCTTCCAACATCCAGTAGTTTTGAAAGTGTTCCTTTGCTGTCAGGCAGTTGAGAGTATGGCGCAAGGCTCACGTTCCATACGGCACTCGGCCCCCATTTTTCTCGCCAACCTGTTCTAAGTTGCTACCGCGTGACTTCTGAGATCCTAGACTAGACATCTCGATGCGGGACTCGTCGTCATCATATCATATCTTGGTTGCAGCAGCACCTGCAGCCCAAAGCCCCACTATTCGCTGCATGTCGACATCGGATCTCGGCTTTAGAGGGAAGCCTACAATCGCTCCTGATTTCCCTCGTCAAGCCCCCCTTGCAAAAGCAACACTAAGTCCAGAAGTCTACTATTATTATTATTACTACTACTATTACCACTATGATTGTTATTGTTATTGTTATTATTATTACTATTGTATTATTTGTATTATTATTGTTGTTATTATTTAGTATTATTATTAGAAGGCTTAGGTCCTTAATTGATCCGAGCCTGTCTGCAGCAACTGCAACTCGCCTGCACACCGTCTCAAGTGAGACTTGGAAGCCCTGCCGTCTCCCGACTAAGCATGCCGGGGGTTTTGGGGTTTAGGGTTTTTAGGGCTTAGGGTTAGGGCTTAGGAGTTTAGGGTTTCGGGTTTAGTTTATAGGGCTTAGGGCTTAGAGTTTAGGGTTGGGCTTAGAGCTTAGGGTTTAGGAGTTCAGGGTTTAGGGTTAAGTTTATAGGGCTTAGGGCTTAGGGTTTTAGGGTTTAGGGTTTAGGGCTCGCCTGTCGCATTGCAAGGTCTGGGGTCTTCATGCAAGCGAAGTACGAGCAAGACAATTGGTAAACCTCGGACTAGTCCGGCAACTCGGGGATCATCAACACACACGTGGTCGTGCAATAGCGCAAGGCTCTTTACCAGGTGAAGTTGAAAATAAATCCGGCAACTAACACCTGAGATCAAGGGGACAATCTGAACCCTAGGAAGCATCGTTGTCATGTCCTTCTTCGCCCTCGACCCCCTTTCCACATCGAACATAGTGAACACTGTCAGACTGGCGTGGTCGGAAACATCTCATGAGAAAAACGTGGCACCTCTAACCAAAAAACTTAGGCGTCCGGTCCTGCAAGTTGTAGTTCGATGAGCAGTGTTTAGCGTTTAGTATAGGGGCCTGAATACGAATCGGGTGTTGTGCAAGGTCGCAGTATAACTTATCAGGGTTTAGAGTGTTCAAACTCATCTGTGCTCTGTGGACACGTTTCAGCTTTCATTTCATAGCCTTGGCCCGTCTCAAAGAATAAGCAGTTGCAGGTGTCATGGGGTTTGAATTCAACGCCCCCAAAACCTGGGTCTAAGCCTCAAGTCGCAGCTAAATTGGCTACTGTAGGGGCCTTAATAATTAGAATAGGGTGTTGGGGTCCTTTGTAGTAGAGTTATAATAAGGAACCCCCCCCAAAATAGTATATGTAATTCTTAAGGCTTATTAAGGCTACTCCATTACGCTGAGTTGTTCGGATTGGCAGGGCTTTCAGTAGTACTGCTGAGACGAATGAGCTGCATTCTCGTGGGGAAGGCCAATGGCAGCAATCCAGTCCACGAACTCATTCCTGGGCTGGCGCAAAGGATTGGCATATCAGTCGCCATGGCTGGCAGTATGCATGTGGTTCCGGGGTTTTTGCCCTTAGAAGGTCGCAGGAATTCAAAAATAATTTTAGTAGTGGCTCGCGACTTCGGAAGCTGTTTCCCTAAGTCCAGCTTTGAAGCCGTGCTCCGCCCAGACCATGTGACGGACAGAGCGAGCATTTCCGTAAATCCGAAGCCAAAAAGACCCTAGACCCTACAACCCTCACACCCGGAGGATTGAAGCTTCCAAGCCTAACAGGTCTTAGCTGCGCAGAGACAGAATGCGTTCTGGTGTTCTTATCTCAAAGCTGTATGCTTTCGACTCCCGCAGAAGGAGTGTGCAGATCGATAGGTTCGACTGGACTGGATTGGGATAGATTACATTCAAAAAGTTAAGTGAGGCTAGACTAGCTGGACAAATAGGTAGGTAAGAAGGTAGACATTTAGATAAATAGATAGACAGATATAGATAGATAGATCTCAGATCGATACATCGATCGACGGATGGATCGATTGAATGAGTGAGTGTGGAAACAAACTTGCGGGAGCCAGGCACTGCACATACCGAACTTGAAACTCGGATCCATGAAACTGTGCGTGCAGAAGTCTTCAAACGGAAAGTACGCCTTCTATGCAGCAAACCCCTCGAACCCGTTCATGCCTCAAAGCCTGACAATCTCTTGAAGCCCGCTTGTGTATGTAGTAGGATACTTACTTTTTGCGGGTCCTCTATCAAAATACTGGCATATACCCAGAGTACGGTACAGTAACTGAAACAGCTAGCTCGGCTTCTGGCTTATGGACCCACTACCCCTTTCAATGCTTCTACTTACGGCGCAATGCCCCGTCAATGCTACATGTGTTCTTGCGCGCGAGCTCGGTCGCTCGCCTACACACGTACTTCTAGATGATAGACCGCCCTCCCCGTGAAGCAATTGCAAGATACTGCTGGGAATCTGATCCACACAGGGTTTCGCTTGCCCGAAGTGCTGGTACAGCCTCAGATGAGCCAGGTAGAATATTTTTGATGTACTGGGCCGTTTAGGACAGGGTGTTCAATGGTCTTGTGTTGAATACAAGGGCGTCAATACTTGCAATAAGCCTTCGGGGTATATTATGCATGTAGTTGTATTGACTGTAAGGGGATGGTATTGCACATTTTTCAAGCCTCTAGAATGCCCAGTGTTTCCATCCTGGGGACGTGCTTTCATTCTAGGTGACTGTGGCTCGCGATGTCGGCCAAGACGAATGGTCTTATATTATATAGTGAACTGTATATAGTATAATATTACGCTTTATTATCCTATCGTATGTATGTATTTATATCTATATATATATGTGTGTGTGTATATATATATATGAGAGTACTAACAGGTTACACTGCGCGGCTGGTCACCGGACCTCAGAAGACCTGAAGTAGGATGCCGCCACACTCTAGACTCTAAGATGAAGCGCCGGAGTAGGTAAACTCTACAATGACTCTACAACCTACAAGCTTAGAGATTCAAGGGTTTCCATGCATTTTCTGGGAACACCTCAAACCCTGTCTTTGAGCTTAAACCATAAACCCCAAACCCTCAACCACATAAACCCCGCCGGTGGTTCAAAAGCACAAATGCTGCTGACCGAAGTTGTGCAAGAAAGCTCCTCTCAAGGGGTTGGTAAGGGTTCCTTTTGTGGTTGCAGCTTTGAGGGCTCTAACAAGCTGTTATGGCAGTCCTGTTCGGGTTTTGGGGCGTCATGGTTATAGGTGGAAAAGGATGTGGCATTGGGCTCGAAGCCAAGCCAAAAAGGTTGTGGGTGTTTGCCCTCGGCTTGTCTCTTGAAGGCCCTACACAGACCTCTAGACTCTCTTTCTCTCTCTCACTCACTGTATATCGTAGATCTATATATATATATAATATGAGATATATATATAATATTATATTATATGTGTATATATATACATATGTGATTCATGGTGTACTGGGCTTCTACGGGCGAGTGCAGCTGAAGCGGCAAGCTGGCAACATCCATCTCGGTCATGCCACTTTTCATGTCTTCAAGCCAGGACGCGATGTCGAAAACCTGGGCGGGCACAGCTTTGGAGTTTAGGGTTTGGGGGTTAGGGTTTGGAGCTTAAGCTCTTCATCGTCTGGGGCGGCAGACTGTATGCAAGGTGCGTAGGGCCTATCGGTCCTGTCGCCTTACCCCCCGAAACAACGCATGTTGCACAGAGAAAGTCACTCAAGGAAATCCTACCCCTTAGAAGAAAATCAAGAACAGTTGCGTCTCGTGAAAAAATCAGAAGTACTGTAAACCAGTGCTGCACAGCCTGAATCCCACACCCAAAGCGCTCAACATCCCATGGGAGTTGGTTCAAAGATCGGGGATGGGGGCCTCGTTGAAGGTTCAAGCAGATAAGCATCCGATTCTGCGTCCTCCTACTAATGATATTTGGGTCTATGAGATGGTCGCAAATTTCCGAAACTCTCGAAATCCCTGAAGACCCAAGAACGCACTAGCCTTCCACCGCCTTCTGATAGTTGGATCGAGGGGTTGAGGGCTTGGGGCTTCTGTACGGCTTAGGGCTCGCGGATTTAATGCTCGCATCTTTAGTCATTCTTCAACTTCGAGACTCGTATTCAGCTGGTCCTGGGTACACTAAGACGTCTTGAGATTAGATCAGACGTACAGAAGAGGCCTTCAGAGGCCCAAGAACCCGAGTCCCCAGTATCTCCTAAGCCCTATAGACCTTAGCTCCCAAAAAAGTAGGGGAACAGGATTCCATCGCACCCACCTTCTGCCAGGTTTAAGGCTGACTGTAGTGATTGGGAATCTTTGGTTCCTGGGTATAAGCTGGTTGTAGTAGTTCGGGCTTGTGGGGTTGTGGTTTAGGGTAGAGGGCGTGCCATCGAAATCGACATGTGCCCTGCACACTCATTCGGCATGTATCGGCCGAGGTGCTGTAAGCCTCCCTTTCTTGTTCCGATCGATGAGATTGAACAGCATCTTATAATCCTAGGCGTCCAGGGATTTCGAGCATTAAACCACAAATCCCATGAATAGCTACCCATGCTATTTGCGTAAGGCACCCGACAAGATGTGAACGAAACAAAACGGCTCCTGCAAGCACCAACCTTCTCACTATGATGTGTCTCTGGTCTGGACGGTAGGTCGGGTTCTCTTGACAGCAGAGAGCCCCATAAAGAGGCACGGATGCCAATTCGCGCACTGCAGGCTAAATCTCGAACCCGCGTCAAAGAGCCTCCTGAGACGACCGGGCTGCCTAAACACCAAATGCTACGCACTTTTGCAACACCCCACCTCTCCCCATTCATCCACCCTAAACCACAAACCCACGAGCCCTAAATACTACAACCAGCGTAAAAAGGTAAAGCCCGAATTAGGGCTCCTTAAGACTCATGGGCTGATAGCGCTGCTGGGTTTTTAAATAGAACATCGTAAGCCTAAAGGCCTAAAGAGTTGAAGCTACTACTATTATTGCTGCTATGCGCGTATTATTACTATTATTACTACTACTACTACTGCTGCCAATACTCACGAATACCATTAATACTAATGCTAATACTAATACTACTAGTACTAGTACTGATACTAATACCAGTACTAATACTGATACTAATACTGATACTACCATGCTCTCGACTACTACGACTACTACTAGTACTACTACTGTGGTGCTACTGCTAGTTCTACTGCCGCTGCCATCCACTGCTACTGCCGCTGCAGCTGCTACCACGACTACTATCTCTGCTAGTATGACTACTACTGCTTCTACTACTGCTACATCCCTATAGACTCTGATCGTTCCGCCGAGGCAACGTTATGCCAGTCACGCTCTCCCCCGGCCGAAATCGCGAGGGCCGCAGCCGCCTCGAAGATCCAGGGTGAAGGGTTTATATTATAGGGCTCAGGGTACCCTGGGTTTCGGATGTTGGTGGAGTTTAGTGATTGAGCGTGCTGCGGGAGTCAAGGTTAGCTTGCCAGACTTAGTAAGGAGTCAAGCATTCAGAAGAAGCATAAGCCTAAACCCTCCTAGTGTAAGGCTGGCAACAGACCTGAGCCCCACCCCCGCCACTGGGGTTTTGAGTTTAGGGTTTGAGGCTATTTAGGGTTTACAAAGCAAAAGGTTCTCAAGCGTTGCATTTAAGACTTTCCAGAAGGCTCGTTAAGCCCTTCGGGTCCTGATGAATCCTAAGAGGCAGCCTCTTCTGCTCCCTGGATAATTCGCCCTGATAGCCAACGATCTACGACTCGGTCTGGTTGAGTTTAGGGTTTAGGGTTTAGGGTGGCCAACGATCTACGACTCGGTCTGGTTGGGCTTATACCTATTTTGCCGGACGGTCTAGGCTCTTCCGGCTTCTGCGTCTGCGTCGCGCATCGCGTCGTACACTGCACCGTGGATTGCAGTCTTTAGACAAGCGTCTGAAGACCAAAACCTAAAGTCAGAACTCAAAATAGACTCGCCGTGAACGCTGCGCCCTAAACCTTGAACCGTAAAGGCACCCTAAACTCCTAAACCCAAAATCCTGAACTGCCTAAGCCCTATAATTAAACTCCAAAGCCCTCAAGCCAAACAACCCTAAACTCAAACCCTAAACCCTAAACCCTAAACCGACTGAAAGTGCGGGAGGACCTGGAACTTGATCCAGGTCAGCTGTTTGCTTCCATCGTAGTCGATGCTTTCCTTCGCTGAGTCCGAGTCGGAGTTCAGAGTTCGGGGTTTAAGGCTTTAGCGTTTTTTGGGGTTTAAGTATTCATGGTATAAAAGTTCAGGATTTGCAGGTATGTAGGGTTTTAGAGTTAGATAGAGGTTCATTAGGGGTTTTCGGTGGCGGGCAGCAGCTGCATGTTTTCGCGAATAAATCGCGGTTTTCATCGTCCTGAGTGATGTAGGGCTTGAGGGTTTGTACTCTTGGCGCAAGCGCTACAAACCCTTTTGCAACAGGCTTCGCACTTCGCCTGGGGTCGGCTCCCACATCGTAGCGCCTAAACCCTAAACCCTAAGACCCTAAAACCCCTAAGCCCTAAACTTTTCAGTCGGGCGGCCAAGAGCGTCTGTGCTGACTCTTCCGTGTTGAGGAAGCCCATAGCCTTGCAAGGCAGAAAGGCCATCAACAAAAACAAGCGGTCCACATCCGTTCTCATAATCCCCCCAAAGTACAACCCATTCCTAAGCCTTCAAAAGAATCCAAGCCCTAAACTTGCTATAGCCCTGAGCAGTACATTGTATGGCTACAAGACTTCAAAAGCCTGAACCCTGAAACCGAAGTAATCCCGGGTTCTACGATTTTCTATATAGTCCTTCAGTTGCTGTAGAGGCTGCCTCGCACACTATCTAGTTTGTTCTGGATGGATTTTTTTTGTGTATCGCTCCTCCTTAATCTGCGTAGACCTGGTTGAAATTCGGTAGGCTCTGCGGATTTGAAAAATCACTGTCCTCCTAACCAGCAAGCGCCGAACATGTAAAGAAGGCGCTCTAAGCTCGACACCTAGGATCTAGGGTCAAGCTGCTAGATGCGAGAACAATTACCATTGGGTTTTCGCGTATACCATGTTATGTGCTTAATCGATCACTATACGAGGGGCACTCGTGTGCACCATCTGATCAATATATCACAAAAATATGTGACACCAATCAAAGTCCCAAAGGGTCTCGCCTATTGACGTCAGACCATAGGATACACAACACCAACCCTTAAACCTACCATACCAGAGAATAATTGGACTACAGGGGGGAATATACTATTCTTCCTAACAGTATAGGCTTATAAACCGTAAGCCGTAGTGGGGTTGTAGCATGTCTGCGCTCTGGAACTCAATGACGGAAGTGTTGCTGGCCTCTCGCTAGCGATCTTATGGAGTTCCTGGCTCATGCATCTGCACCTGCGACGTGCTGCTGCTAGAGCAGCAAAAACTTGCGGTCACCACTTGCTTGCCGAAAGTACTGTCCCTGTCAGCGCTAGTAGCAGCAGAACCCCAGGTGACGACGGATCCATCCGCGCGAATGGCAGCAAAAGCGCGATCAGAAGCTTGGATCTGCTGCACATTCTTCAGCAGATCCTGCACTTCACTGCTGTCACCACCAAATTCAGCATCTCCCGGGTCCCCAGGTCACGATGGATCCATCACCGAGAACGGCGGCAAAGCCCCATCTGAGGCCTGGATCTGCTGCACGTTTTTCCCATTTTCCTGCACAGCACTACTGTCCCCACCGAAACCAGCATAGCCCCAGGTCACGACGGAACCATCGCCAAGAATATCAGCGAAGGCGCGAACACAGGATTGAATGTGCTGCACGTTCTTCAGCTGCCAGGCGCTGCAACTTGAACTAATGACAGGATGTACGGGGGTGGGACGAAGGTTGTACGCCTGGCAATTCGCAGGTGTGTCTAAGTGCGCCTCGGGGCGGCTGCACTTCCTAGGTGACTACTTGTCCGGCGTCCGGGCCCCTCGAAAATACCGTCGCCGAAGCCCACGCACCTATCAATCTTTCATGACCGTCCCCGCACTCTGAACTAATTCAGAGCCAGCCCACGTCTAGCACACTGTCGCCACCTTGAGCCACTTAAACACGTGAATGCCCAGTGGCACGCCAGTGGGCAGCCAGGTCCGCCAACATCACCTCCTGAACTGGGGATCATGGTGCATAGAGTATTGTCAGAGGCAGTTCAACCTCACCTCACACAAACGAATATTATCACATGCAAATGGTGACGGAGCATGGCAAAGCTTATGGAGACAAACAGAAAAGTAGTCAGGCACCTTTGCAGGATTGTACATGCATACAAGCATATAAGCTTGCATATGCACACCTGGGAAAGCAGTGTGCCGAAAAACCGCCACCTTGAAAACGTAGATGCCACAGATCATGTACGCAAAATCTATTAATCTGGGTCTTGGTACCTGTACAAGTCTAAGTGAGCCCCTTCTACAAGCATATTGTACGAGCAAGAAAATGATGACAAGCATAACAAACATACAGCAGTACCAACAGTAGGGGTGACATCAACAAGAAACATAAGGAACATAAGTCTAATACGAATGAAAATACAGAGCTCGTAATGCTACTAATGATACTTGTAACAACAGTAATTAGTAGTACCAATGATGGAATTGATAAAGACAACCACAACACATTGCTTATTCCTTCTCTTCTACGAATTCCTGTAACGAGACACAGAACATGTAAGGACACGGTATTTGTATGTGTGCGTGAGCAACATATTACGCAGCTATGTGCATATGTATATCTATCTATATATATATATATGCACGAACATCTGTAATTGTTGAGGTATAAAACTCATAACGTACTACTCCGTTGACATACGCTTGCGCTTCTTTCACATTAGCAGGTCCCTGTGCATGTCAAGTACCAACAAGTCTATGTCCGAACAGCTTAGGTAGCCTTATAGGATCCCTACAGTAGTACAGCCTATTTCCACCCTAATATGAGTGGGGTAGTATGAATCAAGTGTCTACGTAAGGAACCGAGGCAGTCACGAGAAAGTCTCACCACGGAAAGACAGTGGAAACTGGGAGGTTCCTAGAGTTGGGGTGTAGGGTTTAGTTCAAATTTACAGCGTTCGAACATAGAGTATGTAGGGTGTAGGGCAAGCACCGTGCTGTGTTCTAAATCCGGGAGGACCACTGTGTAGCCGGCTGCTGTCAAACCGGCAGACCATTTTGGCGTGAACAGCCTCTACTATGTAATGGGCGCTCCTCGCAGCAGCACTCCCGATCTTGACATTGACACGGCAATTCAAACATGTGCTCAGTGCAATACAATAAGTGAAATGTTGGCTTGAAAAAAACACCAGGTCCCACAGCCTATTTCTGGGAATCTGTAAGCCTGCGCCCGAGAACTGTTTCAACCTACCCTACACATAAGGTTTGGTAGCCTAAGCAATCCATAAACCTACCCCTTAGCCCAAACACCCTGGAGCTGTAAGCCCTTTTTGCAGCTGGACTGCAACGACTGCGCCAGGTTCAGGCGGGGGCAAAACCGTAAGCCCTAAACTCCACATTTTTCGAGGATCGGGTAACTGAAGGGTTCAAACTTCGTTGCCAGCACAACTGAGTGGTCTGTAATGGGGTGTGGGTTTCGACACACCCCGGACCCCGTCTAGTATATGTGGTTAGGGGATCACTCGCCGATCCTTGGCCGAGTGGCAGCATCACGTGTCTGTTTTGGCACCTTGTCCAAATACATGAGCCGAATATACCGAAAGGCGTGCCCAGACATTTGAGAAACCTCAACATACCGGTCAGAAGTCAAGCACATGCATTTTCGCATCCAAGCTACGATGGTAGAACCAAACCACCCTCACCCTCGGAGAACTGCAGGGGTTTGTGGTCTATGCTGTTTCTAGGGACTGATCTGGTCTGCTTCCAGGGACTGGCGTGAAACCGGACGTTCTCACTGCGCGCCCAAATATACGCGTGTGGAATTAGGATTCTACCTCAAACCAGTAGGGAGCCCAAGCCGTATGCCAATTCAGCACTGCACATGCAGTCTGTCCTCGTTGTTGTTGATGTCCAGGCTGCTGAAGATCTGCTCGATCTCCTTATGAACGTACCGTATAAATCAATCGATACAGTATGTAATCAGTCAGTATAAATAAACAATATACAGGTATATACATATATATATATATGTATATATATATATACATATGTACATATATACATATATATATATATACATAGGTATTTTATATACATATTTATATATGCACATATATATATATGGATGACAAACACCAAGCCGCCCAACATGTGAGAGAACCCCCTCCAAACTCTAAAGCCCCTAAACACCACAACCCCTGAACACTAAACCGTAAAAAAAACACCTACACCTAAAACATCACCAAAAAAAACGAAACACCCCAAAAACCCATAAACTCCCTAAGCCATAAACCGCCCCACCCAAAAACAACCCAAGCCCTCAACCCAATGCCGCAAAAAAGGGGCATGCTGCTCGCCGAAAGGTAAGGACCGGAAGAGTCGGAGACCTCATGCTTTCAGGGTGTGATCTTAGGGGTTTGGGCCGGTTTGGGGGTTTAGGGATTAGGGTTGAGGGTTTTGGGGGTTTAGGGTTTAGGGTTGAGGGTTTGGGGGGGTTTCGGGATTAGGGTTTAGGGTTTTGGGGGGGTTTCGGGATTAGGGTTTAGGGTTTGGGCCGGTTTGGGGTTTAGGGTTTAGGGCTTTGCCTAGATTTGCCCCAAGGGTCCGCATATGGGGGCCTGAGTAATTGGAATAAGGCTCCCTGGATCCATGAGGGTTAATATAAGGGTTGATCATGCAGGGGCCTCCATAATCAATTCCTTTTTTTTGGGATGTTATAGTGTAAAACAGTATACGTAGAATAAGGCACCGTTAGGAGACTTATTGGAAATTAGTCAGGCTTTTTATGCTAAGTTTGAGGCCTATGGTGCTGGGTTTCGGGCTGAGCTTAGGGTGTAGAGTTTAGGGCCTTAGGGCTGCGGGCTCACAGGCTTAGGGCTTGCAACCCTAGTAAAACCCGAAACAATGCTGCTAAGCTGACTCATATAGGGGGCCTGAATACTTAGAACAGGTGTTTTCTTATTTTTTTGGGGGGTACCTGATATAGTGTAGCTATAGGAAGGAACCCTGAGAAATCCCATTCGTTATTGCTTCGGCTTCGATATTACTTCAGATGGATCCTCAAAAATCGGCGAGACTTCAGTATGCCGGGGGCAAAGGACCCGCAGCACGGCGATTCCTAAACAATAGCACGATGAGGTTCAGTTGAAAGAAGGCCGAAGGATTATCTGTCGCAACTGGCCTCCGAATTCAGGCACATTGGCCGATGGACGTGGTCAGACACTCTGAAACCAAAGCATCGGGAGCAAATCCGAAGACACCAAAGGCTACAGTATCGCTTCTTTTGCCGTTGAGCAAGAGGGGTTAGGGTTTATAGCCTTTAGTCAACCAACCTGCGCCCCCAGCTAGCGAACTAAAACCGTGAATGCAAAATCGCAAAACTCAAAACTCAAACCCCAAAACCCCAAATCGCCAACCTTATTTTGTGCGCTCGCCCGATCGCAAAGCCTAAACACCCCAACTCTCAAACCCCTGCAGAACCCGGAGTGAAACTAGATAGAACCTGCAGAATAACCCCTGAATGGACCTTTAAAGGCCCTAAACCCTAAACCCTGTTCCCCTAAACCCCCCAACCCCAAACCCTAAACCCTATAAACCCTAACCCCTAAACCCGGACTTTCATGGACGAAAATCCCCTTTACTTAGAGCAATACAGAAGCCTCATGGAGCCGTCGGATTCCGAGGCGCCTTTTTGCCAGTTTTCCCGGATCCTCGTCTTCGAGTTCCAGCCTCGCTGCTTGAAGGGCAATCCAGGGCTTTAGGCGGCTTTGGGGTGCTCAAATTCCGGGCGTCTAGTTTTAGAGTTTCGGCGCGCGCTCGGACTGTCCAGACAAGGTTGGTGTTTGGGGTTTAGGATTTTGGAATTAAAGCTTTGTTGCGGGTTTGCGGTTTAGAGTTTAGGTTAGGCTTGAGGCTTGCAGGACCCCCTTCACAGGCCATACAATGCAATAAAGGGTCGGCGTGGGGTTGTGGCCAAGTGCGCAAGCTTTCGAGCGGCACATACTAGGTACTACCCTTGCGCCGCCGCATACTCCCTAAACCCTAAACCCTAAACCCAAGTCTAGTTCGAAGAACCTGAAGCCCTGAAGCTAAACCCAAAACCCCGCACCCAACGCAAGTCTGGTTGGAAGAACTTGAAACACTGAACAGTAAGCCTCACACTACTTCGCCTCGTAGTACCGAATAAAGACTAT
>CAJNJA010012376.1:27500-30375 GCA_905231915.1 Symbiodinium necroappetens | reverse complement strand
TGCTGCTACTACGACTACTGCTACTACGAGTACTCGTACTAGTAGTACCATCACGACGACTACTGCTACTCTTCCAGCATCATTTCGAGAGCAAGCCGAAGTTTGAATTCACAGGCGAGTTGGTGCCGACACAACTTGGTGCCGCCACAGGTCCATGCTGCTCTAGTATGCTCCTTGGAGCTGTTAGGCGTCTCATCTACCCGGTGCACATGCTTTCGACTATTGGGATACTTATAATTGCATATGCTCCTCGAAGCGTGAACTTCCATTATCCTGCGTATGCGGGAGGTAAGTTTTCTCATGCAAGTTACATAGGATTACATCGGAGTTCATGTTATCACATGTAATTGTAGAGTTGCATGGAGGCGCGTGACAAACATCAGAGATCATGTTCAACTTTTTGTGACACACACACATACACACCGACACACTAAATGTTTGCATATCTGAAGTTCTGAAGCGCAATATCGTTCGCTGTCCAATACGGGACCCGCAACTAGTTCCTAGATGCACATTTACGCCCCAAATGAAACACCCTCAATGGGACACCTCGGTTCTTCAGAAATCACTACGTTGCTAGATCAGATTCAGAAGTTCATAATGAGTAAGCTGAGTGAGGGAGCCACATAGATCGGTGATGCTTTGTCATGCAGCTGAACCTGGAATAAGTGTCAGGGTTTAGGTTGTGATCTGCCTCCTGTTCACCCTGGTAGCTTGCGACCCTGTCGCAAGAAAAAAAGGGATTCCCCGAGTCCCAATTTTCTAACCGCTGATCAGGGTTCAGGGTTGAGGGTTTAGGCCTTAGAGAAAAGAAGCACCTGTTGCTCGATGTTTTCACGTCAGCTCAGACGAATGCCCACGCGACCATGTGCGTGGACTCTACCCTCCCACCTGGTCCTGAGCCTCTACACGCGAATGAACCGCACTTCTCAAGATGAACATGTGCAATACCCGGTCAGAGTGTTCACAAGAGATTTAGGCTTTAGGAATTTCAATTGTGATTGGTGCTATGCTTGTGATCCACAGCCCAAGTCCCAGAACGCATTGCGCGTTACTTGCTTTTCCATGCTGAGTTCGAGGGCAGAAAGGGGGGTCGAGTGTCCCTCTTCAAGGCTGACGAGCACCTTCTGGAAGGTTGCTGATGACAATGGCGTGGTGGCTTAGGCAAAACCGTAAACACTTTCTCTTTGTACTTTATTCTAATAGTTTCCCTATGTGGTCCCTACCATAATACCAAAAGGATGTACCCCAACATCCTATGCAAATTATGATTGTGGCCATTGTATAGTACAGCTTAGGGCTTTTGAAAAAGGGTGCCCCAGCAAAGCACTCCACATTCCAAGGACCCACATACGGCACCCCCCAAACGTTTAATGCCCCCTAAGAAACTTTTCTGTTGAGAACCCCCTTTCAAAATCCCAATTTTTAAACCAGCCGCCAATTTTTCAATAGATCCCAGCCTTAAGCCCTAGACTCCCTCCTCAACCCCTGACACCTTAAACCCTAAACCCCTAAACCCTAACCCCTAAACCTTACTAACACCTTAAACCCTAACCCCCTAAACCCTAAACTCCTAAACCCTAAATCATTAGATCCTAAACCCTAAACCCCTAACACCTTAAACCCTAACCCCCTAAACCCCTAAACCCCTAAACCCTAAACCCCCAACCCCAAAAAACCCTAAACCCATGAGGCGACCTTCGAGAAGTCTGGGGTGTCGGTGAAGCTGCATCTCAGCCGGGACTCTCCGGAAGTTCGGTATCAGTCGCGCAGCGGGAGATTTAATGTTTAGGCTTTGGGGCTTTTAGTTTTTCGGGTGTGAGGTTGAGGGTGTGAGGCTTCGGGGCTTATGGGTATATCTCGCGGACGGCCAGTCTTCTTGAGGCCATCTGGCAACGCGATCGTAAGTGTTAAACGACTCCGGCTTCAAGGCATGGCCTAGAGTTGCTTGAACATTTACCAATATTGTTCCTCAGTGTTCCTTAGTATGAGTAGTATATTGTACAAGTGCCACCAAGTCCGCTTGGAATTATTGAGGACCCTGTAGTATTGCGAAGCCACTCCTCCCAGCCGGCTGCCTCTGGTTCGGCACTTTCACAAGCTCTGTCCCGTTTCATGACACCCAGGATATGGAAGAACGGGATCTTTTTGGACTCTGGGTCAGGGCTTGTGGATGCAGATACCATCTACTTGGTGAACGTTGCTGGCACAGCCCATCAAACGCGCCTCTGACAACGAAATGGTAACAGTTCTTTTGGCTATTGCCATTGTGGTGGTTCTCTGAACATCATGGCCAACAGCACTTGGATCCTCGTGTTGATATTGTTGAGATCTGATGGTGAAGAAGAATCGACACGGTGATGATGATGATGATGATGATGGATGATGTTGCCTGTTTGGCATATTCAGGCATAACACTGCCTTGAGTGGGCAGACGGTCTCTTGTCTAGGCAACTCGAACTATGCACTTACCCAATCTCCTTACTTGGACTGCACAAGGTTACATAAAGAGAGAATGGCTACCGTGGGGTTAAGGGTTTCGTAGTGTGAGACCAGCACTCCAGACTCTGCGTGATCCAAGCTGTATGCCACCAAGGGGCGGGTGGGTCCCGGAAGTCCACTATCGGATCTCGGCGACGGCCCAGGGTACGCTTAAGGGCAACGAGCTGGTGTTTGAATCCATGTACGGCAAGGAGCCGGCTTGGACAAGCGCTGCATGAAGCCCTCACTAAACACAGATCCCGGCACCAAGCCCCTAAATCCCTAACTCCCAAGCCTTATAAGTTTGTTGACAGACAGAAGGGAAGGTAGGGTGGGTTTGGGGTTCAGGGCTCGGGAATGGGATTTAGTTTCAAGCCTGCCCCCCAACACCCAA
>CAJNJA010012376.1:0-25000 GCA_905231915.1 Symbiodinium necroappetens | reverse complement strand
CACCAGACTCGTGAGGGAGTTCAAGGCCGACATGGTGAGGTGTGTAGCGCCCTGGGTAGTGTCAGTCAAAAGGAGAGAACGCTACTCGATCATAGGTTCTAGGGTGCAGTTATCAAAAACGACGCTTGGGCAGCAAAGTCACTTAGCCCCAGGTGAGTCCTATGTTCCGAGAGCCTTGAAGGGCTTCGGAGTTTACGCGATAAGCCTAAATAAAACCTTAAGCCGTGAAACCTGCAACCCCATAAGCCCTGTACACCTGACGCACGTGACCCCTTAATCGTCAATAATTGTAAACCCTCCAGTCCAGAATCTGAAAAATCGAAATTTCCAATCCCTTCAAAAGGCTCTTCAACCCGGACCCGAATCCCTCTAAGCCTTATTGGTTTCTCTGGAGGAGACAGGACAGAAGAGTTCTGCTACTGGCTTCCTTGAGAAGCGCACAGAGGAGAAGAGCCTGGTCGGTTGTCGGCGAGCTTCGGACTTATGGGTTTGATGGTTTCAGGGGTGCAGGGCTTTCAGAATGGCCTACAAGTGTAGGGTTGGAGTCGCAGCAGTGTCTCGAACTTCTGGTCCAGGGTTGCAAACTTCCCAATCCACGCCATTGCACTCCGAGAAAGAGATTGCACCCTGCGCCTGACATCAAAGACTCCACATTCCCCAACGGCGCACACCCTAAACCCTGAACCCTAAACCCTAAACCCTAAAGCACTCCGTACCAGGCCGAGAAGCTGCGCGGTGATGGTGGCATTGTTCAGCATGTTCGTTGTCAGTGCCCACATCTCCGGTCACTTTGTCATCCTCCTCACCAGTCATCCGGTCATCAGCATTATCATAATAATGATCCTCATCGCCTTCGCTGTCTTCATCATCGTCATCATCACCATCACTATCATCATCACTATCATCACTGCCCTCATCACTACCATCATCACTACCATCGCCATCATCATCATCGTCATCCTCATCATCATAATCATCATCATCGCTGCCACCAGCATCATCATCGTCATACTCACCATCATCAGTTGAATCATCCTCATTGTCGTCGTCGTTTTTATCATCGCCATAACCATCATCCTCACCCTCATCATCCTCATGATCATCAGCATGTTGGTGTTATTGTTAGTTCTATGAGTACACTACTACTAGTATTATTGGTGTTGTGATTAATGTTCATTCTCATCACTTTCTTCTTCAGCATCAGCATGTTCTTCTTCTTACTTAGTATTGCTTCCTCCCTTTCAGCCTTCACAATCGTTGAATCATGATCATCCGTCTGGTCTACGTCTGTCCTAGCCCTCCTCCTGCTCCTCCTCCTCCTCCTCCTCCTTCTCCTCCGCCTCCTCGCCAGTAGCATTAGCACAGCCGCGTGACTGGATCAGGAGCTGCAACTCTCCAATGTGACCTATGCTGAAGTTCGTCGACATGAGGCGGGACGTTTCGCTGTCTTCTGGATGCATGATGACTCTTACTATTATTGCTGTTACCAGTATGATTACCATTTTTTGTTGTCATTAATGTTACTATGAGGAGTGTTCTCATTGGTATCAGTGTTATTGTTGTTACTATTGTTGTTCTTGTTATCACTGTTACTGCTATTGCCTATAGCAGGTGACATCGTCTGCTTCGTTGCCCCGCATGCTCCGCGACATGATACTTCGCATCCTGGCTTAGACTGCAAGCACAAATGTGCTCTCACTAATTCAGTAGTGACATCATGACTCTCATTGTGAGGTCCATGTTCGGCGATACTGTTGCTAGTACTCTTCTCAGTATTTGTTCGCTGACAATCTGGTCTTTAATGCTCAGGCACCAGAGACTGACGACAGCTCTGTGGGAATCAGTTGTTTGTTTTGTTCAGCCAGGTCGGGGGGATCTCTGCCAGCAAATGTGTCTTAACGACTACGGAGAAAAACTATGATATTTATGATTGAACATACTCATATCATGTGCAACAGTCCTAGTAGCATCAGATTTCAAACTTGCGCTGCCAGTAAGGATGGAAGTAGGAGCAATGACAGCGGCAAGAATCGAAGGACAAGGTAGCTAAAGGAAGAATAGCTTCCTGCAGGCATAGAACACCACCGAATGGAAGAGAAATATTTTTTTTGACACGCTTACTCCCTTCTGAAGAACATGACTGCAGTGTGCGATGGCAATGATCACTCAGCTGTTGTGCGGTGCCTTGGTGTCGCCGCTGCGCACATGTGCCAGGTGATTGCTGATAGGAGCTCGAAGGGACTTTAAGCCAAAAAGGCCTACCCCTGAGCCTTCTAAACCCTGAAGTCTACACCCTATCAAAAGCCCCATGCCCTGATGGGTAGGCATAATAACAAGGAATCCACTACTTCTTCTTCAAGGGTGGCTACGCGCAGCTCCGGCCGATTACGTTTTCGTTGGATTTGGGCATGGGCATTGGGTTTTCGAGTTTTTGTGGTGCAGGACTTAAGATTCTGCTCATGTCAGGGCTACATAACTGTCGAGAAAGTTGTTCAAGCTTCAAAGTTATCCGGTTTAGGGGTTTTTCAAGGCCTAATATATTACCAGCAAATTGACAACGAAGTTGGTAAGCTCGAAAACTGCCACGGGCTTTTTCTTACACTTCCCCCTGGTCCTGCCTTAGGAGCGGGATCATGGTCAACGTGAGTCAACGTGATGAACTACACAGTGCATCATTTTGTGACTGCAGCCGTAGTGATGAAAAAAATGTGGAAACCGGTAGATGCTGGTGCTTCGACTATGGCTGTTCAAGTCGTGGTTACCAGCAACTGCAGGGACTGACATGGCTTTCGCGTAGACCGCCCACCCCAAAACGCTAAACCTCGAACCCTAGCATGCGACACTCGAATTCTCTTTTACCGTTAGGGCTGCTGCAGCCCGGTTGCAAGTGGCCAAACTCCAGACTCAAGCTGAGCAGGGACATAGACTGTCATGAGTAGCAGTAGCTATTGAAACTAGTGACAGCGAGACCGAGACCCTAACACCCTAAAACCCTAAACCCGTCTAAACCCGAAACCCTGGACGGGACCCTAAACCCTAAGCCCTGCCAAGGGCTAGATGGGTTTTGTTCCTTGGGTCATCTTCCCGGTTTGCTCGAAGCCCCAAGCCCTACACCCCTGAAGCCTAAACACTGCACCCTAAGCCCGAAACCCTGAGCACTGAGCCCTAAAGTCCTAACCCTAAAACCTAAACCCCAAACCCTAACCGTAAACCTAAATCCTAAACCCTAACCCCTAAACCCAAACCCTAAAGTCCTATCCCTAAACCGCTAAACCCTAAACCCTAAACCTGAAGGAAGTTCTTTGGGATCACCACGTCGGACCCCGGGTGCAAAAGCGGTGGCGGTCGATCTGGGGGACTCTTCGGGTCTCTGGTTCGCTGTTCCCGGCTGCTTAGTGGCAACTTGGGATAAGGGTGTTTGGGTTTTGGGGGATTTGTTTTTTTGTTTTTTTGGGGTTTTTGGGGGTAAGGGTTTAGGTTTTTTTGGGGTTTTTGGGTTTTGAGGTTTGGTTTTTTTTGGGGTTTTGGGTTTTTGGGATAAGGGTTTTTGGGTTTAGGGTTTTTGGGTTTAGGGTTGAGGGGTTTTGGTTTTTGGGTTTAGGGTTTAGGGTTCAGGGTTTAGGAGGGGTCGCAAGACTTGCCAATAGTATAACTATGTCCTTAGGGTTCCTCATGTCATTAGAGTGTAGTATACCCCCTAGTTAAGCCCTATTCTATAAGAATCTGATTAGTAAGGCAGTCGTAAACTTTTAACTTTTAACATTATCTTGAAGAAGTGTTTATCCAGAAATCGGTCCTGGGGCTCTCTTCCCTAGGCTCGGCGTATGGTCTTTTGAATAGCGGTCTGTTAACAACTACTCGTTGCGGGCGCCTTTGCGCAGCTCAGGTTTTTGATGTGCGTGAGCTGCTGAGGATGGGCCGACTCAAGTCGCGCGATGGCCCGTGAAGGATCGAAAAGAGCGGGAATCATCGCTTCTATCGTTTGAGATTGCGGGTTCGGGGTTTGACCAGGTTTTTTGGGTGTAGGCCCTAGTGTAGGCTTTAAGTTTCAGCGATGTAGCAGCCACATGTGAACCCATCTCGCAGCACATTGCAGTTAAGGGTTGCATGTTTTGACGTCTATGGATGAAGTACACACGATCAAGTCTTGTCTGATCTGAGCCTGTGTAGTTTCCCTGCAGCATAAACTCTACACCCTAAACCCTAAGTCCCAAACCGTCAAATGGTCATTTGGGCACGATCCTCGAATCGAATGCTGCAAGAGTTCTGCGAAGTTTGGGGCCATGTCCTTGCATGCCCTTGCGGTCTGTGTTGGCATGTGATTTCTTGCTGTGATTCACCTCATGACTACTTGCGGCTGCCCGGGCATCTCCGACACGATGTCCGAAAGCAATGTTCTATGTGGTTACCACAAGGGTCCTAATAATTACCTATACTATTTCGGTGGCTTCTTATTAATATGTATACAGGACATACTGTTCCCCCAAACTGTATTCGAATTATTAAGGGCCCTATAGGACGACTGCAGGACGAGAAGCAAATCTCTCCGTAAGCATGCCGGCCCATCAACTCACTGCGCAAGTTTTCAAACCCAAGCAGGCTCAACAAGCTCACTGTGGTAGCCACAATCGTGGGTCTCACGTTGTTGGCAACAGAACAGAGAGCCAGAGTGATTTTCACGTAGCCAGTGACCTCAGCGACGGCGTCGATTCAAGACATGTACTGACGAGGGGCAAGCCTTGACTGATAAAATGTTCCAATATTAGCGTTTAACGTTAGGGTTTTACTGTCGCAGACGCCCAGGTGCAAAGATCAAGCATTGAAGTCAGGATACGACTCATCTATAACCTTTAAAAGTGATCGTTGAAAGAACCTTGAAGGGAACCGAAGCTTAGTCCTGAAGCCCAAGTAGTTCTCCATATTATTCCCTAGGCCACAGGAGCCCCTCTTGAAGGCATCCTTCAATGGAACACCAGTCTAGCCATCCCGAAACTTTAAACCCTAATCCCTCTATTAGGGCCCTTTCACGAGCTTGAGGCCTGATGCAGCCGACGGTTTGCTAAATGACCGCGATCTGACCCAGGCTTGTTGATATGAAGTTTATAGTTTTTGTGGCTTGTATGGGTAGCTCTGGGGTTTCCTACATTTCCGGGTTGCAGGGCTTATGCCTTGGAAGATCTGCCATAAAGTTACATGGGCTCTTCTGGCTTGAGTGGTGCTGTTCAGTTTTCTAGTTTGCTTTCACATGAACGTGGCACTGTGGGGTTGTGGGGTGACTCAGTACAATGCTGCAGCAGGTTCGTGCCTGTCATCTTCAATGCATGTCATTGTGATGTTTTTTGTTTTCCTCCTAGCCCTAGGCCCTAAAACCGCAGGCTCTACTGCGGGCAGACAATGTGCATTCCTCAGACTCTGTATCTCGGGGGTCGCGGCACTGAGCTCTGTGCATTTAGCCAAGACATCGGGAAAAGTGTGTTTCAGTATATGATACAGCATTTTGTAGTAGATTATAGTATATTAGAAGTGTCACGATGGTGCGCACTGGGAGCTGGCGATGCATCTGCCCAAGTGCAAAGGCCAAGTACACGACCGGAGCCTCCCAACTACCGATTGAAACCACTGAAGTTGACAACAAAATCCTGCTTCCATCCAGGATATAGGCAGCTAGTCCGGCATGTTTAAGGTTCTGATCCCCTGCACCTTGGAGTACCAAGAGGAGATGGTTCAAGCCAAGAGGCCTGGCACTGGGATCGGCACAAATCCGCCACTTGCGACGTGTGTAGCAATGGGTACAGGAAGCATAAGCAGTAGTGTTGGAGTTCGATCAGACGGTTTTGCAACATGTGCTGCTGCTTTTTTGCTATCTTTGGTATCAATACTAACATTATTGTATTATCATGCTTTTGTCTGGTGGTGGTGGTAGTGGTAGTAGTAGTAGTAGTAGTAGTAGTAGTAGTCGTAGTAGTAGTAGTAGTAGTAGGAGTAGGAGTAGGAGTAGGAGTAGGAGTAGGAGTAGGAGTTGTAGCAGTAGTAGCAGTAGTAGCAGTAGTAGTAGTAGTAGTAGTAGTAGTTGTTGTTGTTGTTGTTGTAGTTGTAGTTGTAGATGTAGTTGCAGTTGTAGTTGTAGTCGTAGTACTTGTTGTAGTAGTTACTTAGTATTACAATCATTATCATTTTCATTGTTCTTCATTGTATCATCGTAATAAGAATAGCTACTGTTGTCATTTCTCTTAGTACTGTTGGTAGTGTTTTTATTTTTATTATTGTCACCATCAGCATCGTGCCGCCGACGCCATCAAACCAAGTCGTCACAGCAGCGAACCCTACGACGACGAGTACCAGCGACCACTATCTACGTACAACCACCAGCGACTACTATTTCGCATGTGATAACATAAAAAAATTCTAAATATGACTGCTGCTGCTGCTGATGGTACTGTTCAGCACCAGCAACCAGCACCAGCACGACTACCAGCACCACCATCAACGACAACAACAACAACAGCAGCAGCAGCAGCAGCAGCAGCCGTAACAACAGCAATGCAAATACGAGTACACGAGAAAAAGCAATCAGATCACAATCCGCAGTCGCACCACCACCAACAACAACCAGAACAACACGACGAAGAACATAGCAACAACAACGCCAAAAGCAAAGATGTCACCGACCTATTGTTGCTCCCAATCGCGTTCCCACGGGCTCTCTGTGAAACTGCATTATGCTCATTGACTGGGCTATGTTCTCCTACCCAGTCTTGCTGACACTGGTGGCTTGGCTTGCGCTCAGGATCGTGGCTCAAATTCAGCGGCGCTCAGCTCAGGCAGGGCACAGTAGTTTTCGCAGTGGTACTTGTTGGAGGCTTGCGTGGCATTTCAGCTACTTGTGGGCTTTGAGCGGAAGGCCCAAAACAAACCCAAACATGTTAACGCC
The DNA here is from genome assembly GCA_905231915.1 of Symbiodinium necroappetens. Lineage (NCBI taxonomy): Eukaryota > Dinophyceae > Suessiales > Symbiodiniaceae > Symbiodinium > Symbiodinium necroappetens. The sequence goes on along the minus strand of CAJNJA010012376.1, from coordinate 18,069 downwards.
TCAGCCGTGCAACCTCGAACTGCCGGAAGATGAACTTCAACCAATCCCTGACCTAGTGGTCTCTCTCTCTGTGTGATGTTTTCTTGCTTTCGCTCTCTCCCCATGTCTGTCTGTCTGTCTGTCTGTCTGTCTGCACATATGTACATATGTATGTATGCATGCATGCATGTATGTGTGTGTGTGTATGTATGTATGTATGTATGTATGTATGTATGTATGTACGTATGTGTATGTAAATATTCTCTATATATACACATACATACACATACACGTGCGTGTATATATATATATATGTATATATATATATACACATATGTATATGTATATATACATATACACATACATGTGTGTGTGTTTTTATTCAAGACTATGCACATGCATTTAAATATTACCATATATCAGTATGCAGGTAGATGCAGGTCGGCAGGTAGGTAGATGGATAGGTGTACAGGTATGGATGGATGCAGACATAGTCCACAAGGGTTCACGTGATATGAATACTTTTCATACAGCCGATGCAGTAGAATCATACCTGCAGCAATCAGTGCATGCACGTGCGCCATCAGCTCCCCCTTATGCACAGACACAGGGGAGGTGTTGCACTGCCAGCTGCGAAGAACAAGGGTTGATAGCAGGCCCGAGATGGCTTGACCATTGAAGAATGCCTTGACAAGACGGGGCCACCATGGCCGTCAACAGTCACCCCTTAATCCGTAGCTGCTTTGAAGCTGCAAGGGACCCTTTATGAGCTTTGATCTTGAGCTGAAGCAGAGACTCCACGGCCATCAACCGCGCTCAGCCTATGCCTTGTCTCCTCCCCATGTTTGCAAGCCGGCAGGTCTGCGTCATTGCAGTTCTGCTGATGCCGAAGCCGGTGCTCCTGAATCGTGAGACCAACGAGGTTCTCGTCAGGCTCGGCCGGACTGATGAGAACTTGTCCCCATGTGTCCGCTTCAATCGTGGGACAGGCGCCACAGTGAGCTGCTTTCCACTGGTGTCGATGATGTCCTCTACTTTGAGCTGTTGAGAGATGTGGCAGTCGGGGCCTGTGAATTCCATCATGCATTGCTCTGGTTTCCTTTCATCTCTGCATCCCTTTGAGAAGGCTCGGGCTCTAAGGGGAGGCTCCAATTTGATGTGTGGATAGGAATCAACTCACTTCTGGGGAGTTGGTACTCCTTCGCTTCTCAGCAAGCTGAAGCAGTTTGGCACCTGCCGTTGCAGCGCTGAACATCTGGCAAAGTGGATTCTGTATGTAGACCTTGAGTGCGACAACTTCCAGATGCTCCACCTTGATTAACCCCAAAACCATCCTCAACCCTACACCCTGCAAGCCGTAAGCCCTAAACGCTATATAGGATGGTTTCTACCCTGTTGAACCTGATAGTTTTCCGATCCGAGGCACTAAAGCGTGCGATCAACCTTTCGCGGGCAATGTGGAAGACGAGCTCCTGACGAAGTTTGCTCTTAAAGGGGTACAAGGTTTAGGGGTTGTTGGTTTTGTGCTTAGGGCCCAGGGTTGTAGGGGTTTAGGGTCTTAGGGGTTTAGAGCTTTAGAGTCTGTGGGGTTTAGTGTTGACGGGTCTAGGGTCTAGGGGTTAGCTTTTTTTGGCTTTTTAGCTCCGTCATGGAAGTAGACACATCAGGTCACCCTTGGCTGCAGACGTGATGCCAGCATTTCTGAACAGTGAGAGCATCAGAAGCTGTCGTGCCTTTGCCCGGAGTGCAATCTAGCAAAAGCTGCAGACAGGCTAGATGGGAGACCCTTCTTTCCATGGCAGGAACATGCTTCGTGCGAAGCTGATGTTGAACGTTCTTGCCTCAGTGAAGAAGCTTGCAGCAGGAAGGTGCAGTCCAAGAACTTGAGCGAACCGCTTGCAGAAGTGTGGCGTGGAGGATTCTGCCTTTAGTGTCAGAGGTAGAGGTGGATTTTGACTCCGCAGAGGAAGCGGCCCAGGTGCAGGCCGGACGCGGCTGCCATCATGTTGCTCACTCGCTTATTCGCGTGAGCATGTGCGGTAGTGTGCGAAGTATGAGATCCAGGAGGTGTAGCGTTTGAAGTAGATAAGAAACAGATGATAGTAGGTAGAGGTCCCAAACAAAAAAAACAGTGAAGAGTACCCAATACATGATCAAGAAGAACCTTTCAAGCAGCTCATGACTGCAAATCGGGAACTGCGACGATGAAATGTAGGGCTGAAGGTTCTCGGCCCTGAGCTTGCAAGTCGTAGAAACTGGTTTAGGGTTTAGGGTCCAGGGTTTAGAGTTTAGGGTTTAGGGTACAGGGTTTAGAGTTTAGGGTTTAGGGTTCAGGCTTCTTGGAACCGCTTGATTCAACCCTTTCCCATGCTCATGTGTCCGCACGCTTCAGTGATCAGTGCAAATCAGAATTTGCAGCGGTTAATCTTGGTTACGTACGTACGTACGTACGTATGTATGTATGTATGTATGTATGTATGAACGTATGTACACCTATGTACATAGACATGCTCAGATTTGCGTTGTGCCCGTCTGAGCTTATTTCCGGTCAGTACGGAGAGGTGTGAAAGTAAGGCGATAAACTATGCACACATAGACTATTATGTATCTGTATATACATATATGTGTATATATAGTATGTATATGTACATACATACATACATACATACATACATACGTACATACATACATACATACATACATACGTACATACATATACATACATCTCTCTTTTTGTTTTCTCTCTCTCTCTCTCTTTCTGTGTCTCCTGCGCTAAGGCTCTAAACCTTAAGCCCTATATAGCTTCCGTTTTTATGCATCCCGACACGCTAAAAACCAACCCTAAACCCTAAAACCCCAAAACCCTAAACCCCTAAACCCTAAACCTTCAATCCTAAAGCCTAGGCCGTGCAAAAAACAAGCGGCAGGTCGAGCATTCGAGCCTACTCTGGGAGCAGATACCGAAGACTTTGATGCCCGAGTTCCGCTGGGAGCTTTGTGGTTTGACAGTTTAGGGGTTTAGGGGTTTTAGGGGTTTAGGTGTTTAGGGCTTAGCCTTTAGTGGTCAGGGTTTATGGCGAGGGTTTATCGCGTAATGTAGACCCCCGAGTAGTAAACACCCCTTTTTTTCAATGGCCCTGTTGTTAAAGTTAAAGGATTGTAGGATGTAGGGGATAGTGTTAGAGTGGGAGGGTTTAGGGCCTGAGGCTTAGGGGATACTTATCAGTTAGGACTCTGCCACTGCATCCTCCGATCAGTCCACTCTTCTGTGTATCTCGAAGTTACCTGGCGTTCTCGTGATGCACATGCGCGACGTGCCCCTGAAACCAAGAACAGATGCGCTTGCACGATTCGTACAAGAATAGCTGCTACCCGTATCCCGTGTCAGTATATACAGACAGTGCAGACGCAGTCTTGTCTCTAGTTACTGCAATTGCAGGTTGTTGCTTCTTTTGTGTCGGATTTGTCATCGGTAGTGCTGAAAAGGGGGTGGTGGTGGTGGGGGTGGCGGTGGCGGTGGCGGTGGCGGTGGTGGTGGTGGTGGTGGTGGCGGTGGTGGTGGTGGCGGTGGAGGTGGTGGTGCTGGTTGCCGCCGGCGCCTTCGTAGCAGTAGTGGTTGTGGTGGTGGCAGTATGAGGCAGCAGCAACAGCAGCAGAAGCATTCTGATTATTTGTAAAATTAGCAATGGTGGTGGCAGTGGCAGTGGTCGTGGTCGTGGTGGTGGTCGTCGTCGTCGTCGTAGTAGTAGTAGTAGCGGTAGTAGTGGTATTGTTAGGGTTAGTAGTCGTCGTCGTCGGAGTTTCAGTAGTCGTAGCGTGTAGTGGTCGTCGTGGTGATGGTGGTGGTGGTAATGTGGTAGTGGTAGTGGTAGTGGAGGCGTTCGGAGTAGTGGTAGCGGCAAGAGTAGTGCTGCAAGCACGCAGCAAACTTACGAAGGCAGCAGGAATGATAGGGGACGTGGTGGTCCTAGCACGGGCAGCAGTAGCTGCTTTCGATGATGTTGTGCATCTCACAAGCATCTTCACGGACATCGCAACCATAGTTCTTGGCATCCTGGAGCGAAGCAGCAGACCACCTCCAGGTCCCGTGAATGAGCAGATCTTGGAGACGACGAACATGGTGGGCCATTTCCGGCTGATCAGCAGGCAGATGCAGATGCAGACCTTGGAAGCCAACGGATGCAGGATTGTTCTTGGCAAAATTTCGTCATGTGAGAGAGTAGAATGGCGGAGCCAATCACAAGCAACCACATTTTTTAGGCTAAACAGGATGGGCAAGCTGTTCCACGTTGTTGTTTGCCTAGCTCCATTCCGCTTTACATCTACAGGCTCCACGTGAATATTGATCGCCTGCTTGGACAGTGACACTGTGCAACGCTACTGCTGCTCATCCCTGCAAATAAAGCAATTTCACCCTATAACTCATACACAGTGCCACGACAACCCTTGACTTGCTGAGGCTATTGTAGATGCCCGCGCCTTGACATGGCTGTACCTCTGCATGCATGTGGACCGCAATTGCATCCATTCGTGAGGCAAAGTTGCAGTATGTCTCCGAACGTGCTAATCCAGATCGCAACTCCTCAATCCCCAACCACACCCAGCAGACTTCCTTGCACTTGTGTAAACTCTGGACCGCAAGCCCGAAGCCATATTTTGGGGCAATATAGTGGCATGCGACGACGTGCGGCTGAATGCCATAGTCGTGTCCATCGTCCCGCCAAGAATGTGAAGCCGTAGACGGACAAGAAACCCCCACCTTACGTTGCCGAAGGCTTCCTTCCAGGAAGGGCATGGTGCTACAGGCCGGACAGTTTAGGTTTCTGAATCTCAGGCAGTCCCGATTGCAGGGCTTGACTGGTGAGTCAGGGCACCAGGGTTTTGGCTTCGAACATACCTCAAGGGTCTTTGGAGGTGTTGAGATTTCTGACTTTCGCTGGCAAGCAGCAGGTCCTCCTTGTCAGTGTCATTTGTTTTGCGGATAGGGTGTTGATTGGCTTGGGGATTTGAGGTGGTTTTGAAGCGGGACGCTTCCAGTAAAGACGCAATGATTTCAGAGATGTACAAGCAAATAAATGTCCAGAGACGGATAGGGCGCCCCTTTCCTTGTGAACTCCTTAAACTTATTGCTGAGATTTGCCGAGTCAGGTGAGACAGGAGCCAAAAACGGGTAGAATCTTCCCTGTTGCATTTTGCACTTGCGTTCCAGCCTGGCATTGCGAAACAGGGATTCCTCAGCATTCCTTGCTTCCGAGTGTCACGACAAGACAAGCTGGCATGCTTGCGCTCCGTCCAGAGGCCATGCCGGCTGGATTGGTGACCATACATCCTAAACCCTAAACCCTAATGCCTAAACCCTAAACCCTCAACCATACATCCTAAACTCTAAACCCTAAACCCTGAACTATACATCCTGAAGCCTGAACTCTAAACCCATGGTCTTGGGGTTGATAAGGTTGGACGTAGCGCTCACGTCGAGGCTGTGGACGCCGATCAGAAGGCCGTGGCCATCAAGATCTTCGAGAAGTCACAGGCGGCCGCGTGAAGAGGGACTAGTGGGTTGGGGTATAATTACGGGGGTTTAGGGTTTTGGGTTTCAGGATTTAGGGTTCAGGGTTTGGGGTTTAGGGTTTTAGGGTTTAGGGGTTTTGGGTTTTAGGGTTTAGGGTTTGGCGGAGACGAAGCTGCTGGGGACGGTCAGCCTGAGGAGTGCATACGAATGACAACAGCCGCGTTCTTTGGCAAGGTTTGAGACTAATCTGTTCAGGGGTGTCTGAAGCCGAAAGCAACGGTGGGAAATCCGGAAATGCGTCCCAAAATCCCCAAAAAAGCGCCAGACACAAGATCCTGGTCTGCTGGAGAGCATTTACCGGGAGATCCGGCTCACGGGCGAAGTTGTGAGGCGCAGGGGCTTAGCTTCGCCTTCGGTCTTTCTGCGCAAGGAAGTGTCTAGGATTGTGGTGTAAGATTACAGTAATGTTTGTTGGGTCCAGCTGGTGCGCCAGTCACTGGAGGGTTCTGGCAGCAATTGCTTCGTCGCCGTTGTCGTAAGGTCGTGCCGTAACACCGCGGCTGTATGTCTATCGCAGTAGCAGTCGTCGGAGCAGAGCGGCAGCTGCAGCTTCGGCATGGTGGTGGGGGTGGCATTTTTGGTGCCGGCGTCAGCATTTTGATTTTGTTTTGCTGGCTGCTACTTCTGATGATCATGCAGCACATTGTGTGTGATCAGGGTTTTGAACCCGATGATGCTGATGATGATGATGACGACGATGATGATGATGGTGGTCGTTGCTTGGCAACTGCATGGTTGCATCGATGTCAAGGAGATCTGGTCTACCTGCTTTCTGTAGGCATGCCGCTATTCCTGCCGGAGGCATCCTAACATCGCCAAGTGCCTGGACATGATTCACAGCCTTTCGAGAGTCTACCTCGTCATGGAGTTCGCCGGCGGTGCCACTGCCCGGGGTGATGGTTCTGCGATTTTCGTGTTGGGGTGCCCTGAACCCTAAACCCTGCAGCATGCCACGCCCTACCATGGACATCACAAACACTACCCCACCGATCATTTCCCAGAGCGCCCTCTTCCGAAACCGGACGGTAGGTCTTGGGTCCTTAAACCCTAAACCCTAAAATCTGAAGCCCTCAAGATGTGGGAATCGCTGAGCTTTTTGCATTCGGAGCAGAAAAACCCGGAAACCCCGGAAGCCTGGGCCCCATGGGGCCCCCCAAAAGCCTGAAAATCTCAACTCCAAAGCCCTGACTTAGGGTTTAGGGCTTAGGGCTTTAAGGGTTTAGGGCTTAGGGCTTAGGGCTTTAAGGGTTTAGGGCTTTAAGGGTCAATGCGCGAACCCCAAGTCCACTCCTGTGTTTAGGAGCTTGGTTCTCAGTTGCTCCGCCTCGGGGAAAGCTTCGGGAATTCCGGGTGCAGGACTTGAGATCTGCGGGTTTGAGTTGTTGGATCTACTGTTGATGATAAAAAAATCCTTACCATTACCTTACCCTTACCCTCAAAGGACTCATATTTTACGGCTTTTGGGCCCGAAGACCATATTAGGTAAGGCTTGGGCTATTTTGAGGCTAAGGGCCCTAAACCATGGGAATTAAGGGTATATATATATATAGAGAGAGAGAGAGAGAGAGACCTTATTATGGGGTAATGCAGGATTTGTATCATCCACCGTAGTATAGGCTTCAGGAGGCCGGTTTCGGGTCATGGGTTTCGCGCTCGGTTTCATTGCTTAAGGCTTTGTGTCAGGGGTTTAAGGTTTCGGGTTTAGGGTCTAGGGTTTTAAGGGTTTAAGGTTTCGGGTTTAAGTTTAGGGTTTGGGGTTTAGGATTTAAGGTTTCGGGTTTAGGCTTCAGGATCTGCCGTCAGCTGTTTTGAGGTGCCAGTGTGGGTATGGAGTATGAACATGCCAGACCCGGAGATGTCTGTGTCACGAGACCACTAAACCCTAATTTAATAGTATATAGTATTGTAGTGTATAGTATACAATGTATATACATGTAAACAGCATGCAATATGTATATATATATACACACACACATACACACACACACACACATGCATACAGTTTCAAAAAAAACTAAAACTCTTCACCATACGAACCATGCCTCACCTCGTGTCCCCTCTTGTAGAGCACCTCGCTTTGCGATTGCTGCTGCCGCCCTGTGAAGGTGCAAACATCGAGCACATCATCAGCTGCACCTCGGCTCTCGCATGATCAGTGTAATAGAGGGCTTGCATGGTAATGGCACTCTGGTGGTAATAACAATACTAGCAGGCATAGTAATAACAACAGTTCTACTGTTGATGGTATAAATCCTGCATTACCTTAAGGACCCCAAGCTATGGGAATTATGGTACATTCCTTGCCACGGGTAATGCAGGGTTTGTATCATCAACCCTAATAGCCCTAATAACGATAGTCATAGTATGTAGTTTCGGTCACTCAGGCTCCGCCCCGTGGGTTGCAAGCCCATGAAGAAGCGAGTCCGGCTTCAGGGGCAGCCTACATGGCAGCATTAGTCTAGGGTGGAGGGTTTAGGGTCCCTAAATCTAATCCCCTAACCCCCCAAAACTATAGTCCTAAACCTCCACCCCTAAACCTGAAACCCCGCTACACGCCACCTTCCGTTTGAAGACGCGGCAGAGGTCGCCAGGAGCAGCGGATGAATGAGTCTGAGGTGAACAACTGTGACCCGGACTGCACAGGCTTTAGGGTCGTTTAGGGTGTAGTGTTTATAGGTTTGAGTACTAGGAGGAGTACTAGGAGGAGGAGGAGAAGTCTTGGTAGCAGTAGCAGTAGTTGTGGTAGTCGTCGTCGTGGTGGTGGTCGTGGTGCCGATGTAGACTTGCATGATTTGCCCCATGGGCGGTATCTCGCATGTCCGCGTGTGTTCATGTGTGTATGCGCCTGCAGAGACGTAGTACTTATGATTAACGTGCTTGTTTGGGTGCTTGCATAGGCAGCGTTTCACTTGCTGCTTTTGAAGATGTGAATGCAGAAGCATGTGCATGCCTTCATCCACCAGTCTGGCATTTATCTGTCTAGTTCTATCTGCAGTCCTCCATCCTTATCTTGCTTGACCGATCCCTCTCCCAGCCTCTTGTTTCGCTCCAATTCCCCTCGAGCGAGTAAGGTATGTGTATCTATAATTAATCTATGTATGCCTCAGAAGCCTCTGGCCGTTGACCCCAAAGAGCTCCCTCAGCCAAAACAAGCCCCAAACACTATCTTAGCGGCTGAGTGGGTAACCTTTAACCTTTTGGGGCTTGTATAAACCTATTATAATTCAAAAGGTTAACCTTTTTTGGGCTAAGGTACTCGGCCCCTAAGCTATAAGACATCGCGGAAAACATCCTCGAGCCCCAATGCCCCAGGCTTTGAGCAGGTCGTGCGTGGCGTGGCGCATCTCCATTCCAAGGCCGGCTGACGTACTTACTTGGACCCCGACAGTATAGGTAGAACAATCGTAATGTTTAGGCGTTTGGCCAATGGTTTTGCCTACCTTTTGGAAATTTTGAGTATAGGCATTAAATTCTATATACACTCACCAAATTTAGGGTTTAGGATGCAGGGCTTAAAGCCATGTGCTCCCGAAATGTAGGGGTTAGCGTTTACTCATCCTACACTCCCCAAAAAAACTACGGTACATTACTAGTACCCTACACTCAAGTACCTAACAATTGGGTACTTTGGATCCCTAGGGGCTTGTCGGTTTGTGCAGATCTTCCATGCATGGTGGATGAGGACGTCAATTTTTCTATGTCCACATCCCTGGCTTGGGGAAGTTAACCGCATGAGCAGTTCAGGCCTTGCAGATGTAATTCGAGGAAAATCTGAATACCAGTTGCACTGGTAGCATTTGTGCAAGCCGTCTATCTCTGAAGCTGGAGAAGCGACGGTAGATAGAGAGATGAGAGTCTGCAGCGCAGATTCCCCTGTAAGTTTATTGCACTTTACCTAATCGCATTGCTACTCTTACCAACTTATAGCCCGCACAACCTGTAGCTGTTCTTGTTTCCATGGTCATTCATCATTGTTGTGGCTATGGAGACTACCTGTTCACTGTTCTGAAGCGCTAGCCTCACAAGGGGTTTAGGGTTCAGGGTTTTGGGGTTCAGGAATTTAGGGGTTTGGGGTTTAGGGCTTTAGGGCAGGAGCCCGGATGCATTGAAACGAGGTTGCAATAAGGCACCCCATCGGGATTTTATCTAGGCCCGTAAATGACCAACCCTGAGCATGTGCCTTTGTGATAAACTTTATGGTATCCCCTCGCCCCATAGATCCCATGAGTAGCCTAAGCCCCAGACCTTAAACAGGCCAAGACTATAAACAAACTATCGCAAACGCCGAATTAAAGAGGCCCTCGCAGAATTGTGACGACCCGAAACCCTGAACCCCAAAACCTCAAGCTCCAAACCCTGAATCCAAAACCTACATGACGCGGCCCCCGTCTCCCAAAACCTACACCCTAAACCCTAAACCCTATAAACCCTATAAACCCTAAACCCTAAACCCTATAAACCCTAAACCCTAAACCTGTCTCCCAGAATATCGCACATCGCAACATCTGCCTCCGTCATCTCGTGGTCTCCACCTTGGCGGGCAGCGACAGGCTGTCGGGAATCCATAGATTTCTTCATGAGCTCCTTTGGAGGTCGGGAATTCATAGATTTCTTCATGAGTTCCTTTAAAGGGTTCAGGGTTCCAAGTATACAAATAGTACCTACTTTGGGGTCTAAAGTCTGTAAATAGTACCTACTTTGGGCTGTTTGGAGCCCCAGGGGAAGGTTCAGGGTTCCGGGGATCGCTTTAAGGATTACTGTTTAAGGTCTTAGGGTTGAGGGTTCTGCGTATTCCTCTAAGGATTCCTCTAAAGGGGCTCAGGGGGTTTTTAGGGGTGCAGAGGAGTCCTTTAAGGGTACCTTCAATGGATCTTCTTTTGTTTATGGGTCCTCTTTGAGGGTACCTCAACCCTATGGGCCTCACTGGAGCCGGTGGAGCCGCAAGTCTCCGTTCGCAAGACCGTCTATACATCCTAAACTAAGAACACCTTAGTAAGCTCCTATGGGTAGTTCTCTAAATTAGGGTCCCTTTTTAGGGCCCTTGTTAGAAGGGTGCCATACTATATTGGGGACCTAAACAGGGACCCTGGTTTAGATAACTATCCATATCCTAAAGCTGAATTCCAAGCTTCGACTCGAACCCCGCCGGTGCGGGTCGGACCAGCTTTGACCCCGCGCCAGGGAGCACGTGCGGATTGTGGATTTCCAGCGCCGGCCTCGGCATTACATATCACTACATGAGATTTGAGGGCAAGGATGAGGGTAGTTTTCGAAATTAGGTTCCTTTATTCAGGTTTTCAAGAAAGTACGGCACCCTCAAAACAAAAAAAGGCAGAGGGGAGCCTAATTTAGAGAACTGCCCATGCAGGGATGTAAAGGTTTTCGGGTTTTCGAGTGGTTTAGGATTCATTGTCCTTCGGGCCATGGGGCGCAGGAATTCGGGCTCCCAGTACAGGAAATTATGAACGTCTTTGCGGGCAGTCCCTGTCTTCCTAAGAGACCCACACCATCCCACATCTTTACTTTCACCTGGTCGACTTGCCTTTATGAAGTTAAGTTGCATCCTTCGTGAGCTATTTCGGAATCGGTGGCAAAGCGCTATATACAGCATGCCTAAACCCTTCCTGAACATTTACCTGGCAACAGGGGTTCCAAAAAAACGCCTAAGTGTGTTATAGCCGCGTCGCCGCTGTAAACTCCTCCTTGAACGTTCGGGTCCGTCGGTCCAGGGGTTCATGTGCCACTTGTCTGCCTTTCACTAGACTGAAATTTCCTGTATATCTGGGCTGCCTAATTGTAGTCATACAAAGATCTACCCCACAAGAAAATCATGAAGGTGCCCATGTTAGTGTCGTGGTCACCCACCGCAGTGGGGCTGGAGGCATGCCATGCTGGTACGACCCGACATGACCTCCCGGACGGCAGCGCCTGGCATGTTTGCAGACATGAGAGGAAACATGGGTTAAGGGTTTAGGCAGAATGGAGCACACTACGAACAAGATTTTGGGATCCCTCATTAATCCCTGCCGCGAATATTAAACCCCCCATCTCGGAATGTGTTTTGATGACTAGGTGATGTTTTTATCTCTGCTGTCACTTTTGAGGGATCTTGATGTTGCACTTGCTATTGCTTCTGCTCTTCCTCCTGCTGTTGCTCTTACTCTTGCTCGTGCTCTTGCTCTTGCTCCGGACCCCCTAATGCAAATTAGGTTTTTCACGGCAGGGGTGAGTTCTGGAGGATTGTTCCCAAAGTGCTTGTATTATTAGGGGGTGTTTAATAAACGGGGGAAGGGATTAAAAGGGCGCCTAGATTCAGCAAGGTCCCCTATTTTGAAGCCTCACATATTACCTGCATCGACAAACCTGAATGCCGACGAGGGCCTATTTTCTGGCAGGAAACATTCCTGCAGTCACAATTGTAGTTCCTGTCTTGGTTATCGAGTTTTAATTTTTTTTTATGGTTAGGATCCTAGAATATACAGTCGGTGACCAACAAAGGAACTACACCAGAGATGGTAGGAATCTGTATGTACCTACAGTCTCCATTGTAGTTCCTTTTTTTTGGTCTAGCCAATTTTATACTAAGGAACCCAAAAGGTAACCCAAAAAAGGAACTACAATGGAGACTATAGGTAGAGTCCCCTAAACCCTAAACCAGAGTCTAACGGCTTCCCATGCGAGATCGTGGGCTCCATGCCCTACATGGCGCCGGAGATGGCGGCGGGAGGCTGGGCGGGTTTAGGTTTAGGGTTTTAGGGTTTAGGGTTTAGGTTTTGGGGTTTAGGCTTCGCAGTCCATGCGGCTTCCTGGTCAGGGTGGCGTAGGACTCATTCGGAGATCTGTCGCTGATGCAATTGGAGGGGGCACTCAGCTGGAGAAGGTGGATGTGCGAAGTACCCAGTCTAGCACTTCGAACAACAAGAGCTTTTTAAGCCCCCCTCTCCTGCAATCTAGATGCTCTTTCCCTTGAATCCCATACTTGGCAGGTCCCTACTGGCCGCACTCCGCGGATGCTTGGAGCTGTGGCGTGGCAGATGCCCTACCAAAGCTGTGGTCGCATCTTCTCACGTAGTCCAAGACGTGGGAGTGTAGTTGCTGCTGCAGATCACTTGCTCATCAGTGCTCGGAGGACTCCTCTCTCTCTCTCTCTCTCTCTCTCTCTCTCTCTTGTTCTCTCTCCTCTCTGACTCTCACACACAGACAGACACACACACACACACTCAGCAAGTCCCAGCAAAGATAAAATCCACACGCAGAGAGCGAAAGATATGCAGCGGGACACAGCAATAGAGCACAGTCCTTCAACAGACTACGAACATGTATGTTTTCTCGTACAGGCAAGGAACCCTATCCGGCTCTAGCCTAAACCCTAAACTCCTAAACCATAATCTCTAAGCCCAAAACAGCCAGATCCCACAAATTAGCCCAAACCCGAAACCCTAAGCCCTAAAACCCTAAACCCTAAACCCTACAGCTCTGGCGCAGTCCCTGCTGGAGATGGCTGGCGGCCTCTCGTCGTTGGCCACGGCGGTGAAGTTCGACCCAGAGGCTCACGGTTTAGGGTTTAGGGCTCAGGGTTCAGGGTTTTGGGTTTTAGGGTTTCACGGTTTAGGGTTAGGGTTCAGGGGGGACTTTATAAGGCTGACTTTAGGGGTGATATCCTGAGCCGGGCTAGATAAACCCCAAGGATAAGAACGGGACGAGATTGAATTGAGGCTTTGGAGACATAAGAGTTTGGTTTGTTAGGGCTTTGGGCTTCAAACGGGGTGGTTGAATTGCAGGCTTTCGGGGTTTTTTAGGGACGTGCGGTTTAGAAATGTAGGGTCTGGGTCGTGGCCTGTGACGTGACCCGAAGCCCGAAACTCTGAACCCTAAACCCTACGCCCGAACCCAAAACCCGAAACCCTAAACCCCTAAACCCTGAACCCTAAACCCGAAACCCTAAAGCCGAAGAGGCTTAGGGTTGAGGGGCTTGGGAGCCTCTCAATTTGTGAGGGTAGGACGATATTTCAAGTTCCCCCCCCAAACCCTACTCTAAATGGTTCAGGCTTTAGGGTTTGGGGTTTAGGGCTTTAGGGGTTTCGGGTTTGGGGTTTAGGCTGTGAGTTTCCCCTAAAAGAGACACAGAAGTATAGGGCCCTTGAGGTAAACCCAGCACCTGCCGCCCAGGGGCTGCCGACGTCGCGTAGCCCTGGGGTTTCGAAAGGGTTTAGGGTTTAGGGTTTAGGGTTTTCTCTCGCACCAAAGCCCCCTGAACCCCTAAACCCCCTAAATAAACCCTAGGCACCCCAACAGCCTAAACCCTGAACCTCTAAACCCTAAACCACAACCCCCTGAATCCTAATGCAGAAACTCTAAAACCCCCAAAACCCCCCCGCGAAAACCCTAAAACCCCCAAGAGAAGAACTCTAGACCCCGAGCCTCAGCAAACACCCTCGGTCAAGGCGCCCCCTTCGACCATCGCACCACTGCTTATGCAGTTCTTCGAAGATCCTGGCGCCTGAGTGCATATTCTTTAAGATCCATGGGGGGCTCTTAGGTCTCAAAAAGTAAGGTTTTGGGGTACATGTTCAGGCTTCTTGGGCTGAGGGTGCGAAGTAGGGCTTGGAGGCTGAAGGTCCGTTTTCGACCAATTTCAGGGTTTAGGGTCCCTGGGGTTCCAGGGTTTGTCTGGACACAGGTTTGATGCTGGCCTCACAGTACCTTCATCCTTACATTGCACTTTGGGAGTTTAGGGGCTTCCCTTAAGGAAACCCGATGAAGCATAATTGTGTAACCCCGGCACAGTCGCACAATGTTGGGAGTAGTTTCGAAGCTTCCTGCAGTTCTGGGGCACGCGGGCAGGACTCCCAAGCAGGTATCAACTCAGTCTAGAGACATGTGAAGGGAGCTGCTGCTTGAAACTACCTGTCCCTTTTTCTATTTAGCAATTTAGCTATCTGGCTCTCCGCGCTATCTATCTGTTTTGCTGCCCATCGATATATCTACGTTTCTGTCTATCTGCTTATAGATCTACCCATCTATACCTATCTACCTATCTATGTACCTACCTATGTATGTAAGTGTCTACCTAACCAGCTATCCACCTATGTCTGCAACTCTCGGTCGATCTGCATACCTACCTATCTACCTCTACCTATCTACCTGTCTATCTATCTATCTGTCTATCTACCTGAGGCAAGTTTTGTTGCTCGCACCGCCCTCAGAAGTAGGAGTCTATCTACCTATCTATCCATCGATCTATCGATCGGTCGATCTATCTATCTATATCTATCTACCTGTCGATCTCCCTACACACAGTTAGTCAGGTGGTTGGTTACTTACTTGCTTGCTTGCTTGCTTGCTTGCTTTCTTGCTTTCTTGCTTCTTGCTTGGGTGGCTGGAGTCAGTTAGCAGGATTGTTAGCTAGCTAATCAGTTAGTTAGATAGATAGATAGATAGATAGTTCGATACCTAGTCAGTTAGTAGTTAGTCAGCTGGGTAGTTGGCTACTTATTTAGATCGTTGGTTAGTTGTTTAGTTGGTTAGTTGGTTAGATGGCTAGTTGCTTGGTTAGTCAGATAGTTAGTTGGCTAGCTAGCGAGTTAGTAGCTACGTATCCAGTTATGTAGCTTGGCTACCAGTAGTCAGCTAGCCAGCTAGTTGATCGCTAGGTCAGCTGACAGTTGGTGATGTTTTCCGTGCTTTCATGTGTACTTGTCAGTCCATTGTTTGTCAAAGGTTATCGTACAGTGGTCGTATGCTTATACATGCATTTACGTTTTTTTTCTAGGACATTTTCAGGTGGGCAGTTACCATTATAGGAGCCTTGTAGAAGGTCTATATACCTTATAGAAGCCTTATAGAAGCTCTATATACCCTAAACTCCCCACCTCTAGTTTCCATTGCTGTATGTATGTACATAGTCATAGTCATAAGAAGTACAGGAGACGCTGGTTAAATTAAGCTGGTGAAACTGAGCCCCAAGACCCATCTTGACCAGTCAGCCACGCTGATGCCCTGGCTGCCATCTCTGGTGTTGGGGACCGAGACGCCCTTCCGATCCTACAGTGAAAGAGTCGGCGGAAATGGGTTTGCGGATTTAGGTTTTGGGATGGCTTCCGCAGGTTGATCTGTGCCTGAGTGAGGCCATGATGCTTACTTGAGTGTACTTCTCGTTGCCTCTAGCAGCCGTCCCGTTGCTACGTGCTCCACAGTGTAAACCCTCGGAATGGGCACCCTGCGCTGAGAGCTCGTGAGGTAGACACGATCAGTGTCCTGGAGCAGCTAGAGCAGCTCCTTCTGCCGAACCGGACGGACAGGCAGACATGCGCAGGGATGCCCTGTCTCTTCTCAGACGGCTGGTCCAATATTGCAGCAGCCGCTGTAAGGCTTTCAAGTTTATTCATAGAACAAACTGGCAAGTAAAACTGTGCCAGGTTCATCTCTGCCCGTCTTGAACTTCACAAAGCTCCAGAAGCTGTTGGGGGCTTTCCCTCGGTTAGCCCTAAACCCTACACCTTAAACCCTAAAGCCTAAACCCTAAACCTTAGTCCCTGATGCAGCGTTGCGAGTGTTGGGATGTGGTCTAGCCTGAAACCCCACAACTCACAACCCTGCGCCCCCGAGGCTTCCAAAACTGCAGGCGTGAACCTCAAAAGCTCACCCCCAAACCCCGGACCCCCAAACTTCATCACCCCCAAACTATAAACCCGAAACTCCCAACTCTAAGCGGTTTTTTATCCTTTGAACTCTAAACCCTCAGCCCCAAACTCTACACACCCTTACAGCCTAAACAGGGTCCTGCTCAAGAACCTGCTGCCAGAGAATGCCCCCGGAGCCGAAGTGGAGCTCCTGCATATGGCCTTCTTCTCAGTCTTGGGGTTGAGGGTTTAGGGGTTCAGCGGTTTAAGGGTTTAGGGCTTTGGGGTTTGGGGTTTAGGGTTTCATATGGATTTCAACACAGGTGAGGGTTTGGGGGTGTCATCTGGCTTTCAATTCAGTTTAGGGTTTCGGGTTTCGGAGGGCTTGTAACTCAGTTTAAGAGGCGGGGTTTAAATCTTCTGTGTTTGTGAAGCATCTTCTTATGGCTGCCGGTTCAGCTCCGGGCTTCTGGCTTTGGGTTGCAGGGTCTAGGCTTTAGGATTTTTGTTTCAGGGTTTCGGGTGTTTCAGGTTTTGGGGGGTTTAGGGCTTAGGGTTAAGGGTGGAGGGCTGTAGGGTTTGGATCAATGGTATCTGAGAGCCCAGACTAAAGGTTTAGGGTTTAGGGTAAAGGATGTGAGCAGGCTATCGGAAATTGTTGGCGATGTCCCCACTTCGAGGACGCATTAGACTTATATTTTTTCTCTAAACATGTGCAGCCTATGTGTGGTTCGCCGTTTCTTGTGTTTTTGTGTTTTTTCTAGTTACTTCTTCATCTGCCCTGGCTTTGTCTACATGT
Organism: Symbiodinium necroappetens; assembly: GCA_905231915.1. Classification (NCBI taxonomy): domain Eukaryota; class Dinophyceae; order Suessiales; family Symbiodiniaceae; genus Symbiodinium; species Symbiodinium necroappetens. Next base: position 1,097 of record CAJNJA010012376.1, on the reverse strand, counting down.
TATATGTCTACGCGTAGTAGCAAACATCTCAGATCAGCACGTCATGAGACTTTAGCCAGAGCTGCCAAATTCCTAACACTATGAAGTTTCCACAGTGCTTTTCAGGGAAAGATTGACCAGGAAGACTTCTATTGAAATAAACACGTCAAGGGGTCTATACTGTAATCCTTGTTGATCAGAGACCGTTCTCACATCTGCTGCAATTGAAATTCGCTTCGGCAGAAGACTCCTGGACAGGGCATCTAGTAGCATGTTCAGAGTCGGCCCTAAACCCTAAACCCTAAACCCCTAAACCCCTAAACCCTAAACCCTAAACCCCTAAACCCCTAAACCCTAAGCCCTAAAGCAGGTACATCGGGCATCTGCTCAAGATCCTGCCTAGCTTCTTCTAACTGCAACAACTAGGCTGTGACATTGTGCTTCCAAGATAGAAATGTGACGACATACAGCCAGATGAAGGGTTCAGCCCGCGCCACTTCTGTTGCATATATGGGACTTTCCGAAATTAGGGTACCTTATTTTGGGGTCCTTATAACAAGGATCCTACTATTTAGGGTACTATGTTCGAAACCCCCCATATCCCATCAGCGTACTGTGATGGCAGGGGAGCTCCGGGGAGTTAACAGATGTGTTGCACTATGCATAGCGAAGCTTCAAGAATGGCATTGTTGTATTAAGACCTCCGCCTTTACATGTTTATCTTGATTTGCAGACGCATCGTTGGTATCCTTATATGCATATCGGAGCATTTAACTGATGTTGTAAGTGTCTGATCCGGTATCTGAGATGTTTGAACAGATGCCAAACATGACATGAATGATTCACTATCCACTTACTCGAAACCCCTGTTGACCCAATCTTGCTGACGGCTTCTAAATCCGAAGTCCTCAACCCTAAACCCTTCCAGTACCCAACCCCGTAGAGTTTTTTAACAGAACCCGTTCTAGAAACCCCTTTTAGAACCCCTATAGTTTGAAGTACTATAGAAGCTTGACTTCATTCTAATTTTAGCACACTAAACCCCAAAACCCCAGTCTAACCATGAAGGCCTACATGTCTCTTTCTAGCAGCCATTCGATCGGTCCTTCGGCTGAGGA
>CAJNJA010012375.1:0-13155 GCA_905231915.1 Symbiodinium necroappetens | reverse complement strand
TTGGGGGGGGGGGTCAGGATTTTGGTATTTACCGGGAGGGGGGGGGGGTCTGGGAGTTGCGAAGGTTCGAAATCAAAGTCGAGTTTAGTGGGCTTGCGTTTGTGGAGGTTTGGGGTTGTAGGGGTCAGGTAAACCCTAGAATCCTCAAGCCCTAAANNCCCTAAAGCCCTAAACCCTACAGCGCGAGGACCCACAAGTAAAACAGTGTGACCTCCTGCAAGTGCCGGGACCTTGCAAACTGCGGGCTTCTTGCTTTCGATCCACGTTTCTGCCGCACTCTTTAAAGAGTGGGTGGCGGAGCTTGTGCCGTTCCTACAGGCGCTGGCCATGCGGATTTGCGCCCCCGGGCCATATCTGGGTTGAAAAGTATTTTGAAGGGGGCTCGCGGCGCGCAGGAACAGTGTCCCAATTCTACGAGCAACGGGGCCTGGGTTGCTCATGGAAAGGCCTCTGTGCCCGGGGACCGATCCCTCCGGCATATGTGCCTGGGGAGAACGGCGAAGTTCGAGCCAGTTGCCAACAGCTCCAAACCCCAACCGGCCTGATCCGATCTTCTGGACACTTACCACAAGGCTCTAAACAGCCCGCGGGCCTTGTATAGTATGGCTCTCAGCTGCAGAACTACAAAAACCTTCTGGTCCTTTGAAAGCCGTAGAATCCAGTGACCTCTGGTTAAGGAAGATACCTTTAATGATCGTAGGAGCCCTACTGAGATTTCCGGTACATTCCTTGATTAAGGGGTTTGGGAGTCCTAAACTAAACCCTAATCCCAATCGCCGAAACCCTAAGCCCTATCCCCACACCCTGGCTGGGAACCCCAACGTTTGGGCTAAACGCCCGTTTGGGACCCCACCCTCCCAGTCATCCGAATACCCTTCAGTTTAAGGAATAGACTTAAAGCCATAGTATCAAGCCCCCTTTAATGTAAGGTATATTCCCCACTTCCCTTATAGAACCTTTATAGAATCCCTAAAGATGCCCTCATCGAGCCTTGAAGGCACCGTAATTAGACCCTAAACCCCAAAAGCCCCTTAAGGATCCTTCTTAAGGAGCCCTAATGAATCTATCTTCCACTTAAAATACTAGACGCCCTTGAAGGGTAACCCCTTTCAAAGGAGCCCTACTGAAGGTATCTTCCCATTTAAAAATACTAGACGCCCTTTAAGGATAACCCCTTTAAAGGAGCCCTAATGAAGGTATCTTCCCTCACCCAAAGGGTCCTAAGTGCCTATATGGTAGAATGTAGGGTTTCTATATTAGGAATTACGATTATAATTTAGGGAAGTATGCCCCATAACAGTACCTAGGACCCTTTGGGTCATGAAAAGGGGATCTTGTGGGACCTCGGGGGGCTTTTCGCTCTTCTTCGCTCCGGCGGGTGGGCCGGCCCCTTGGGGCGAATGACGCGGAACCCCGAAATCCCACGGACGGTTTATTTAGGGTTTAGGGTTTAGGCCCATAAGCTGGGACGGTTTCGGGGTTTAAGGTTTAGGGCTTCGGGGTTTAGGGTTGAGGGGTTGAGGGTTTTTAGGGATGTCATAGAGCCTTAAAGGAACCGTATAATCAGACCCGAAACCCTTTAAGCCCTTTACGGATCCCTTTTAATCTGGAACATTTTCAGGTGGGTAATTAGTTACCTTTATAGGAGCCTTATAGAAGGCATATATCCTTTTTCTAGAAGCCTTATAGAAGCCCTATATACCCTAAACTCACCACCTGTAGTTTCCTTCAACCCTAAAACACCAAAACCCTATAAACCCTATAAACCCTAAACCCCCCTAAACCCCCCTAAACTCTAAACCCTATATACCCTAAACTCCCCACCTGTAGTTTCCTTTAACTAACTCTCCAAGTCCCTAGCTTTCCATCTCTGGGTTCCGAGAGGCCTCCTTAACTCTGCAAGCCTAAGCCCTAAGTCACTGATTTCCTAAACCCTAAACCCTAAACCGTACCTGTAGTTTCCTGCATTTAAGGAGCCCTAAGCCCTACCTGTGACCCCAAACCCTACAAAAGAGTAGGTTATGACCCCTAAACCCTAAACCCTAAACCCTAAACCCTAAACCCTATACCCTAAACCCTATACCCTAAACCGACCCCTTACTGAGAGGGTAGAACCCATCAGACGGTAGGTTTTTGGATCCCCAGGTAAGCCTCTGATTTCCTTTTTGATATTTAAATTTCCCAGAGAACCCAATGTCCCTTAATTAAGGAATATACCTTAAATTATAGGGGCCCTAATATTATGATTTAAGGTATATTCCGTAATTAAAGGGTATTGGGTTCTCTGGGTAAAGGAGCCCACAGTTTAGGGTTTCGGGCGGGTCCCAGGAGCAACAGCTTTTCAGGGACCTGAGGCGCTTTTTGCGCCTCGGCGGTTTAGCAGCTCCCTGGGTTTTTAGGGTTTGGGGTTTAGGGGTTTAGGGTTTGGGGTTTGGGGTTTAGGGTTCAGGGTTTAGGGTTCAGGGTTTGGGGTTCGGGGTTTTAGGGTTTAGGGTTTGGGGTTTGAGGTTCAGGGTTTGGGGTTCAGGGTTTAGGGTTTTATATTTAGGGTTCAGGGTTCAGGGTTTAGGTTTAGAGTTATGGGCTTTGGGCTGCTATGCTGTAGGGTTTTGCAACCATTTCGTAGGTTTCGCGCTCGGTTTTGAGGGCAACAAGGTGCTTTTTCAGTGAAGGACGGGTTGAGAAAGTCATCTTTTCTCTAAATACTCTAAATCTTACTTCAAGAGGGTGTCAGGGCTGGCCGTATGTCCTGGGTTGCTACAACTTTGTGGACTGCGGCGTCGTCTACAGTCGCACGTGTCATGGAAGTGACTGGAGGTTAAAGCCATGTGCGCGGATTGATAGCTGGTTCATGCAGAAATCATGGTTTGCATTGTCGGATTTTCTCAGGGTTCATGGGTAGTTTCTCGCTTAGTTGATGTTCTTAAAGTAGCTGTTTGCGTAGCTGCCTGTCTTGTACTCTAAACCCTATTTTGAACCCTGAATTTTTGACCTTGATGGGTAAGGCTTCGCCGCCAGGATTCGTCTCTTGAGTGACTGATGCGCCAGCTGGTGCTTCAAATGATGGCAATGACTTCCTTAATGGCAAGCAGAAACCGGGCGTCCGTCCTCGAGACCTCCCCCAGGAGCTGTGTCTATCAACTCGTCTAAGGGCCACTCTTCGCACGCTTGTGCGTTTAGGGTTTACAGTAGGGTTTAGGGGCTATGGTGGAACCATCCGCCCAACACGGCAACTGGCCAACATCGGTGGAACATGTATGCAGCTTGCACTTCCTGTACAATGCGCTCTGCTCGCGAACTGCTCTTCCCGGTGGGGCCTGCAAGCTGCTACACGGTTTAGGGTTTAGGCTGAACTGTCTGGTATTACTCCGGTTATCCTTACCGAAGAGCTTTTGTCTAACATGACATGTGCTGGGAAATGTTGTGCTGCGTTGCCACTTGTGGTTGGGGCCTCAGGGGGGGCATTCAGGGCTGGGACTTAGCCTAAGATGCGCTGTGGAAACAAAGTCCCAAATCTGCAGGCTCTTGCTAAACTAGGAATTTCACACTCGTTACAGCAGTGAGAAAAGGAGCACACACAAAAAACAAAAATAAACAAAAACTAAACCCTAAACCCTAAACCCGACCCAGCACGTCCTCGTGAGCACTTTCGGGTTGCGGGCTCGGCGACCACACGGTTCTTGGGTTTGGAGTTACCCAGAGGCTCCTTAGTGGTTCCTTTTTGGGATCACCTTATAGGATTCTAAAGATGAACCATAAGTAGTTACTTTTTGGGATTACCTTATAGGATTCTAAATATGAACCATAAAAAAGGAACTACTTAGGAGCCTATGGGTAATGGTTTAGGGTTTAGTGCCCGGCACTCCTTACTTAGTGGAAAAACTCCTTATATCGAACCCATCATTGAAGGCTTCATAGCATAGAATCCTTGTAGAGCCTGCAAAGGAACCCCCAGGACCAAGCCCAACGTCCCTCCACCCGCCTGCGTCCTTTTAGGGTCTAGGGTTTAGAATTTAGGGTTTAGCTGAGGCATCAGAACGACATTCCGATCGACCTCAGCCAGCGTGTCACTCGATTTTTGCAGCACGCGCTTCGGCAGCAAAGAAGACAAGACAGCCTAATAGCCATTGACTACTGAAAAAGGCAGACCCCCCAAATTTTACTTGGGATCCACATACATATAAACAAATAAAGAAACAAATAAACAAATACATAAATGAATAAATAAATAAATATATATATATAGATAACGTATCCTGCTTGAGTAAAGCGCTGAAGGAAATCGCCTTTAGGTGAAGCCCTGACACTCAGACACCGCAACAGTGTAGGGTTTAGGCTTGGAGGGGGTTGGCCTTTAGGCTTAGGTGGTTGTGGTTTAGGGGATACGGGTTAGCAGGTTTTGGTTCAGATTCAATATATATTGGACTTAATCATAACTACCTAAACTCCTAAACTATTTTTTGGCGGTTTTTTGCAACTATAATTAGTCTACTATACCGGCTATACCCCCAAAACCCTATTCTAATCATGCATGCCCCTGCATTACGCTGTCTTCGGGGTTTGGGTCCGGTTTGGGCTCCAGGTTCGGGGCTTGCAGGGTTCGGTAGACGGAGATGGGGTGTGGGGTTTAGGGTTAGGGTTTAGGGTTTAGGGTTTAGGGTTTAGGGTTTGGGGTTGGGGGGAGACCGGTCGAAGAGAAGTTTGTGCAGGAAATCGCGAGAGAGCGCGGCAAGGATGTAAGTTGTCAAACGGGATATACCCTATAAACCCTAAACCCTAAACTCCTAAACCCTAAACCCTAACCGGATATAGGATTCAGGGGTAAGGGTTTCGGGATATCAGGGTTTTGAGCTCAGGGCCGCCTGGAAGCATTGGCTCTAAGTGGGCTTTTGCGACTACCACAACTACTGTTTTGCGACTTTAGGGTTTAGGGTTTAGGGTTACCACAACTACGGTTTTTCAACCCTAATCCCCCCTAAGCTTTATAAGTATTTGGAGTTTGGAAACAATTCCTGCTCGGGGTTTTCCGTTACCGGCTTGAAAAGGGGGGGGTGTCAGTTGGGTGTTGGGAGTCAGGGTTGAAATCAGCGCCTTAGTCAGGATTTAGGGTTTAGGGTTTAGGGGTAATGGGGGTTTAGGGTTTAGGGGTAATGGGGGTTTAGGGTTTAGGGGTAATGGGGGTTTAGGGTTTAGGGGTAATGGGGGTTCAGGGTTTAGGGGTAATGGCTCAAACAGTTGTTCATGGGGGGGGGGGCGGGGGGCTATGAAAAGAGTATCTCTACATAGGGACTACGGAGGTTTGCATTGCTGACGAGCTGTTAAGTGGCTATCAGCTTTGGTGCTTCGTTCAGACCTGGATGTGAATTTCAGGGGGTCGGGCTCGATCTTCATCCTTCCTCGGTTATTAAAGGAAACTGCAGGTGGGGAGTTTAGGGTATATGGAGCTTCTATAAGGCTTCTATAAGGTATATAGACCTATAAGGCTCCGATAACGGTAACTACCCACCTGAAAATTCCTAGAGGTTAGGGTTGTACTTACCTGAAGTGGGATCGACGCACCTTTACGGTTTAGGCTTTAGGGTTTAGGGTCTAAGGCTCAAGGTGCTGGTTCATACCATAGTCCTAAGTGCCAGAACACACCCAGGAAGGCACGTCGGCAAACGACAATAGCATTGAGAATGGATAAATAGTCCCACGCAAGGCAAACCTTACATAATGGTCGTATTCGCTATCTTACAAGAGTGCCGGTGCTTCATAGATGTGGTCAGAAGGCCTCGTTGTGCTGCATGGACACGCATTCACATGGTTTACCACTAGCCGTACGTGTTTTGAAGCAGCCGCAACTTTTCTGGTCCCTGTCATGCCCAGCCCCTAATCCAAAACCCTAAACCCTAAACCCTAACACTGCTCATGTTTCAGCGCGAACAAACCCATGACGATAAAGCCAAGGACCGAAACTTCGAACACCGACCCCTCCAAACCCCCGAAAATGGAACCCCAGGGCTGACTGCATCCTGGGTTTAGGGTTTAGGGCTTGGGGCAAGCCCGTAATCCCCAAAATCCCAGAGCCCTCGACCCTACAACCTCAAGGAGCCAAGCCCCGGACACCTGGCAAGGAATTGTCAAAGGAGCCCGAAAAGCACAAAACCCCTAAACCATCCCCTAAACCCTAAACTATCCTAAACCCTAAACTTCTAAACCCTAAACCCTAAACCATCCTAAATCCTAAACCCCTTATAAGCCCTAAACCGCAGAAGCCCAAAGGCCTACCGACAAAGGAGCTCGCGGACGGCGGATTCTGAGGCCCTGGTGTGGGGCTTCGATGTGCTTGGTTTGGTTAGTCAATCGGGTGAGTGAGTGCCATCAGGGTTCCTGCATGGTTTCCTATAAGCTTTTGCGGTGTTAGGGTTTGGGGATCCTACAGGTTTCCGAAAAAAGTTTTAAGGGTTTAGGGTTTAGGGTTCTTATAGATGTGGTTTCAGTCCAGTTGAGGGTTCTGGCTGTGATAAAGGATTCTATAGGGGGTCGTAATTTAGAGCAATTACCCCACAGAGTCTTCAAGGTTTGTTTGGTTCCTTTGCGGACTCCTCTCAGGCTTCCCATAGGGGTAGTTCTCCAAGTCAGGATCCTTTTGTAGGTTTCCAATATAGTACGGCACCCTTATACAAGGACCCCCAAAAAGATCCTAGTTTAGAGAACTGCCCATAAGCTGCTTTTTGTTGCTGATCCTTCCAGGGTTTAGGGTTTGGGCGGACTGGGCCACGCTTGGTACACCGTTTTGCGGTGTCGTCAGGGCTGTGGAGTTTAAATGCTATGGTTTAGCAAGATGCGATACGGCCGATTACTGGTTTCCGGTTAGAGCTTTAGGCTTTTGGAGCTTTACGATTTACGATTTCGGTTCCCTAAACCCTAAACCCTAAACCTGGGTTTAGGCCATGTCGGTGTGGGATGCCAAGCGGCCAAAATGCTTTCACACAGACTGCGACCCGGAAGTCCACCCGTTCCAACGAATGGCGACCTCGGCATATACCTATAGTCTCCATTGTAGTTCCTTTTGGGGGACACGTTATGAAATCCTTAAGATATAATTGGTTAAACCAAAAAAAGGAACTACAATGGAGACTACAGGTAATACAGTTTGCGGATCGCCATGGAGCACGGTAGCATCATCAACATGTCTTGTGCCGTGATGCACATGAAATACGAAACATAAACTATATGAAGATGTTCCTGGGACTCTAATTACCTACATCTTTATGGGTTCGAAGCTAGTTAAGGGGTAATGGCTGCTAAAATCGAAGTAAAGAGGGCTACATGTACACGCTAAACCCTAAAACCCTAAACCCCACACCCCAAACTCCAAACCCTAAGCCCTAAACCCTAAACCCTAAAAACCCCAAACCCCTAAAACCCCTAAACCCTTTTTTATTGCAAGCATTTTACAGCGCAGGTGTAGGATTGGAGCTACTCGTAGGCAGAAGCAGTATATATATATATGAGTATATGTATATGTATACGAGTGTATATGTATGTCGATCTCTATGGCATCTCTCTTAGGAGGGGCTTTCCTAAAGCCCAGAGTCTCTTGAAGCCTATTGAGGCTGAGGAATGTTTGGGTTGAGGGTTTATGCTTTCTGGTCTCTGGGTCAGGTTGGCTTGATGTTTTGGTTGAAGGCCGAAGGGGGTTTAGAATTAGTCATCATCTCCTGTTTGCTTGTAGTTGCGACCTACATAACCATCATATGCCCCCTCAACCGGACTGGGACCCTCAACCCCACCACCCAAGTCGTACGACCCCGAACGTAGACTTAGGGTTTAGGCCAATACTGTTATAGGGCTTTAGGGTGTAGGGTTTGGGGTAATTCTGCTATAGGGCTTGAGGGTGCAGGCTTTAGGGTTTAGGTTGCACGGTTTTAGGGTTGAGAGCAATACTGTTAAGGCTTGAAGGCTTAGGGTTTGGCGGATAACTGAAACCCAAGCCCGAATCCAACAAACCGCTCAACGCTAAACCTTCCAGCCTGAACCCCTTGCCCTTACAGCAACAAAACACTGATCCAGTTGGCCTTAATCGCTTAGCTGCATAGCTAAACCCTTCACCCCGTAACAGGTGGTACTTGTGGAATTTTTTTAGTTATGTTATGAATACAAGCCCCACATTACGTGGCCACGGACAGTGTTCGGGATAATCGGGCATAGTTGTGAGACAGAGGGTTCTCCATTAAGACTTTCCCTAAGACTCGACATAGCCCAAAGTAGGTACCACTTAAATTTGTAGACTTTAGAATCCATAAAGTCGGCATTATTTGCATGCTTGGAGTCTGGCTTAGTGTTCTTCTTAAGCTCCCTCTGAGCGGTGTTGTCACCAGCTTACCTTGATTCTGATCTGAGTACCCAAGTATTAGAACTCGTGGTTCGTTCTTTTATGGTAGCTATAGAGGGCCCCTGTATTTACAGACCTCTGAACCTGAAGCCTTAACCCCTAAACATAAAAAAAACTCTGAACTCTAAATCCAGCCTTTGCCGCTATGAGAACAGGTTTACGGGTCAAAACCCAAACCCGAAACCCTAAACCCCAGACCCCAAACCCCAAACCCTAAACCCTAAAAGCCCTTAGGGTTTACAAGCCCAAAGGGTCCTAAGTACCTATATGGTAGAATGTAGGGTTTCTATATTAGGAATTTATAGTTTAGGGAAGTATGCCCCATAACAGTACCTAGGACCCTTTGGGAAGGGCTTCAGCCTCTGCCAGGTCGCTATCTTTGGTCTCCTCTCAAAGCCCTTGAACGCAGAGCTCCAGCGCCACGGCTCGAATTCCCAAGCCCTGAACCCTAGAAGCCGTAAGCCCCCAAACCCTGAGCCCTAAACCTTAAGCCCTAAACCCTGAACCCTGAACCCTATAACCCTCGGCAATCAGCCCTAAGCCCGAAAAGGGCCCTTGTCGTGACCTTAAACCACAAGGGGGGAGGGGGGCTTTTAGGCTCCGAAGGGGCTTACCTGAATCCCCAACAACCATGATTTCCCTGACAAGAGTTGAGGTTTACAACAGTGGGGTTTAGGGTTAGGTCTCCTGCGATCTAGTAGGGTTCAGGGCAGTTTGCGGTTTAGGCCCTTGTAAGTAGACATGCCTGATTCAGGAGCGCTCAGGACTTAGGATAGAATTTGGGACAACCCACATAAACCGCCCGAAGACCCAAAAGGTAGGGATCGTGCCATTCTCTTTCCGGGAGTCGAAACTCTCAGAAGCCAGGCCAACTACGAATTCCCAAGACTCTGGACCCTGAACCCCGGTTTAGGGGGTTTAGGCGGTTTAGGGTTTAGGGGATTAAGGAATCAACGTTCAGGATTTAGAGGTTCGTTTCGAACCCAAAGCAAGCCTTCAATTCAACCAGCCACGTTTCTGGACGGCTTAGAACAATCTAAAAAGCACGTCTACCGCCTGCATAGAACCCGTGTAGACGACTTACAGAACCCCCCTTGCAAACTCTAAGCTTCGTAAACTTCTGAAGGTTCTAGGAGCTTTCTAAACCCCTTACTTCCGAGCTTCTAAACCCTAATGAAGCCTTTTTGAACCTCAAACCCTAAAACCCTAAACCCTAATGAAGCCCTGAAGCCCTAAACCGTAAAAACCTTAAACCCCGAAACCTTAAACCGCAAAGCCCTAAACCCCTAAACCCTAAAACCTAAACAATAAAGACTTCTACTCTTCCTGGTAAGATTTGCTAGCAGGACGCAGTCGGAAAGGAGCTCGCAAAACAGAAAATCAAAAAGCAAAAAGGACTTCTCATCAACAACGGAAAAGATTTCTAAATAAATAACAGAGTTGACTTCTAAACAAAGACGGAGAAGACTTCTAAACAAAAGCGGCTTCTTGACTCTTCTGGGCCTCAGCCTGCCAGGTTTACCCGGTACAAGGACTGCCTCTACAGCCTGACCCTGCTCAGACTCTCGCCCCCCTGGGGTTCCTCTAGGGACGGTTTAGGGTTTAGGGTTTTTAGGGTTTTTAGGGTTTTTAGGGTTTTTAGGGTTTAGGGTTTTTAGGGTTTAGAGGGTTTAGGGTTTTGGTTTAGGGTTTAGGGTTTAGGGTTTTTAGGGTTTAGGGTTTAGGGTTTAGGGCTTTTAGGGTTTAGCGTTTAGGGCCCTTAAGAGTTAGAAGACGGCTCCTCTAAGACTTCCTATTCAAGGTCTCCCAAAGGACAGGGATTTAGGAGTACAAGGGCCTCAGAAATTTGAGGAGGGTTTTGGGATATGACCGTAGAGGGCATCTAAGGGATTTTTGGGGCTGATGGGGTAGACTAGTACACATCCTTCCGACACCATTGTTCAATCGCTGTCTGACGATGGCTTTGCCATGCAGGTTTCGGGTTTAGGGGTAAGACTTCGAGTGGCTACTTCTTGTTGCCAAGCTGCCAGGTTCCCCAGTCGTACCTTTTTGCCCTTGTTCTTTTTTGGTTCCCTTATTAAAACCAAATAGTAGGAAAAAGGGTACCCTTATGATTAAGGGGCTACTGGGTAACCTAGGCTGCCTTCCGGGGTGGATTCTCTGAAGCGAGCCTGCAACGGGAGAAGACTCCCCACCTGGCGAGAGAGGGCATCCAACTTCTGTACCAGCGGCTTGCAGAGGCAAGGGGTATCCAACTGGTCCGGGCGTAGTTTGCAATCCGCTTTGTCGGATAAAGAGGCATGGGAGTTGTCCCTACTTTGCAGGGAGAGCAGTGAACTGCGGCGTCGCCTGGAGTCCTCACAGCAGCGCGAGCTTGGACGTTGCGCCGCGGTTGAGAGCGCAACATGCCGTCGTTAGCATCGGGACAATAAAGTCCATACATGCGGATTTTTGTTGACCCCTTTAGGAGTCAGAGCACAGTTCCTTATTTCGAGCCTGCAGCTCCCAAACCCACCCTGCCGTTCTGGAATGACTGTAGAGTAAATCCGAGGCCGAGAACCCAATACCCCTTAATTAAGGAATATACCTTAAGTTTTCGGGGCTGAATTTTCTGACTTAAGGTATATTCGTTAGTCAAGGGGGTTCTCTGGGTACGCCACGCTGGCTCAGGCTGAAGGACAGACTCCTGCGTTCCTTGCATTCATACAACAGGAATACACCCATAGTTCCCACATTTTCAGGATACTAAACGTAGTGCAGACTGATAAAACCCGTGTTGAGCCCTGCCCTTTCCTCTAGAGCCCTCAAGGAACCCCAAAACCCAAAATCGTGTCAAGCAACGGTACAGGGAAAAAATCTCCCAATACCCTATTCATTGGCGCTCCGATGTTTTTGGGATCTACTCGATTTAGGACTCCGTGACTCCACGCCATTGATCCTTAACGTCAAGACATGAATTAGGGCTTAGGGTTTAGGGTTTAGGCACCCCAACAACAGATATGAAGCCCTTCAGCCCTAACTGGCCCTAACCCTTAAGCCTGGAACGCTGAACCCTAAACGCCCTAAACCTTGACCCCTAAAATGTAAAACCTCCACAAGCCGCTACAAGATGTTCTGTTTGTTTACAGCTTGGATACTGCCCCCACTCAGTAACAGTTGGATAATATTCATAATATGGATATATAAGGCCCTTAGTAATGGCCCCATTATAGACTGTTACTGTATGGGGGCAGTACCCAATTTATAGCCTTTGAACCGCATTTTGTTGGGGAGACGCGAGTTGTCGGGTTTGGTTTCTGGTTTCGGGCTTTGGAATGTAGGGGTTCAGGTTTTGGGTTTTTGTTGCTTTTGGGGTTTTTGGTTTTTGTTGTGTTTAGGGTTTTTGGTTTTTGTTGTTTTTAGGGTTTTTGGTTTTTGTTGTTTTTAGGGTTGAGGGTTCGATGTTGATGTTTCGCCCGTGACGCCGTGCCTTTAAGGAAAGATCTTGACAAACGAGGACGTCCTCTACCAAGCCGAAACAGTGGCTCAGTCGCCTACGAGATTAGACTTGTTCCGGCGAAAATATTCCCTGAAAGTCCCAATGCCTATGCAGATATCAGATTATACTTTACGTCAAAACCCACCCTAAACCCTAACCCTAAAGCCTGTTCTTATTGCAAAGACTTGCAGGTGTTGGTTGCGCGAGTGATGGCGCCTCCTCAAAGCTTGGTGGCAGACACAAAAAGTCCGGAGCCGGAAACTTTGCTGGAGTTGCTTTGGGCGGCTGTCACTCGCAAGAAGGCGATCAAGACGGCTGAGTTGTTCCAGTTGTGCGCGCCCTCGAAGGCCCTGTCAGCAGTGCTGAGAAAGCATGGGTATCATGCCACGCCTGCTGTGCCCAGCGACTTCGATCACTCCGGTCTCCTAGAAGACCTGCGCAAGGTTTGTCTCCCGAGTGTTTCTCGAGCTTCGGGCACAGACCCTTGGATCCAAAGCCCTGAGCCCCAAGCCTCCAAGCCAAGTCTTGTGTGTTTGAGGCTTTCCTTCTTCAATCGTTTCAACTACCTACCTACACCCATAGACCCGGTACTCTAAACCGACAACTACATCCTGAGCCCTAAACCCTAAACCCCGAAAACCCCTGAGCCCTAAAACCCTAAACCCCTAATCCCTAATCCCCTAAACCCTAAGCCCCTACAACCCTAAACCCCGAAACCCCCTAAACCCTAAACCCCTAAACCCCTAAACCCTAAAACCCCCGAAACCCCCGAAACCCCCGAAACCCTAAACCCCTACAGCGCTACCCTGTTGGCCCTGGAAGCTCAGACCCCGCAAGTCCAAGCCTTCCCGAGACATGGAACCTCTCACGAGCCTCAGGATAAACTTTAGGGTTTAGGATTTTAGGGTTTAGGGTTTTAGGGTTTAGGGCTTTAGGGTTTTAGGGCTTTGAGTTTAGGGTTTAGGGTTTTAGAGTTTAGGGTTTTAGGGCTTAGAGGTTTTAGGGTTTCGAGGTTTAGGGTTTAGGGTTTAGGGTTTAGGCACCTTAGGGTTTAGCCTTTAGGGAACCCTGAACCCTGGCCAAAAGCCCTAAACTCTAGACTGCTAAGCCATCCCAACATGCACCGACGCCTCGTGTGGGAAGGGTGGAATCGGGTGTGTGGGACTGTACCCGACATCCCGAACCCTAACCTCGTCATTGCATACATGGGTTTAGGATTTAGGGCTTAGGGTTTAGGGTTTCGCCTGGACTTCATATGATAATATGGGAGTTTCCAAAAATTAGGGGTACCTTGTTT